>WBMZ01006153.1:0-173780 GCA_013400975.1 Atrichornis clamosus
AAAAAAAAAAAAAAGCAATTCTAAAAAAGATTTTAACAAGAGTTGTTCAGGAGATCAAGAAAGATACACAAATTTATATTATCTGAAGACCTGATTAATTTCTTGATTATCACAAATTTTCCTTAGGTATTGTTCATTTTCAGACCTTACATAAGATTGGGCGAGTGTAGCTCCTTCTGCCATTCACTGTTATTTTTGAGAAAGAATTATCCTCCCGCATCTTTGTTTTCTCTTTTTTTGGGGCCAGTCACACAATAAAATTTGTACAGCTTACAAAGTACTTATGTCGCAGGTGACGCACACTAATTCAAATACGTACCTCTTGGTTTGCATCAAATTCAAGGTAATACAGTTTAATTTTGGTCTAGTTTTCTCTGCAAGCTCTTCACCACGGGCAAAGAGCACACACAGGAAGCTACCGTAGGCCTGAAAGTTCATAAGTTGGTTAAATTAAAGTAAATCACTCATGTTTGATCTACTCCGTTCTTGTTATCTCAGCTGATGCCTGCTTTTCTTCAAGGTAGAATCTTTCTTCAGCAAGGACATTATCAAAAACCCTTTGAAAGTCCAAATCCAGTATATCTCATCCCTTCATAGGTGTAATCATAAAGTCCAACTCTTCCTGAGCTCTGAAGTTTATGCTCTTCAAGGACATAGCGTAAAAAACTAAACAAGACTTGATTTTTTTGAAAACAAACTTCATTTAAAATGCCTGAATTTTGTAAGTAATAAAAATTCTCATAATAGAACAATACTTCTTCATATTATGCTGCTTCACCAATACAGATGTGACGAAACACTGAAGGTTAATGACATCTAAATTCTGGAGATGTGAGTATTTTGGCATTGTAATGACTTTGAATGTCTGTTTGATGGAGCTGCTACTTCAGGCTCTTGGAAAATTCAGGTGGACACGAGTGGATCATTCATCTAGAGGTCAAGATTCTCCAGCTTGTCTTTGCAAGGACAGCAGCGATGGACTCACGATAGCAGAGACTATGGAGTACAGTTCATAACTCCCTGGGCACAGCTTTGCTGTTCTTGGCAAGTTTCCCATATAACATCACTGATAACATTCTTGCCCTGATTGGCATCATTTTCCCTACTGTATTATCCATCAGACATATTGTGCCCTTATGGTATTGATGTCCCCAGAGACCTGGGGAAATGACACGGCTTCTTAACTGAAGACCATTGACTCTCAGGGAAATAATTGCAAACTACCACACATTCAGGAGGCATTAGGCAAAGCAAAAAATTGTATGAGAAGATTGCATTTTCACAGCAGATCAATTATGCCTTTGAAGCATCTGCAGTATATGTGATACTTCATAGCTAATATGAAACTAATATTGGGATCGTAAAGGTAATGATGTGCTGCTCCATTCCAGCAGAGCTTTAAGTGCTGCCTGGCAAGGTCCTTTAAAATTAGTACTCCACAATCAGTAAAACGTGTTCTCTACCTGGCATGTCAAAGCTTTGCAGAAGCAACTTGATTAATTTGCTTTCCTTGACTGGTGGTCTGCGTTTCCTCCCCAGGCTATAGGTGTCAATATTGTTTTTCATCATCACACTGAAGCTGGTAAACATGGCAACCTGTCCATCAGTCTCTGCTTTGAACCTGCTCAGCATGTGTTGGGCACACATCAATCAGAGGAAGAGGAAGAGGAAGAGGAAGAGGAAGAGGAAGAGGAAGAGCAGAAAATGCAGCTCTGGACCAGAGCCCTTTATTCCCATTGTTCCTGAGGATCATCCCAAGTGCAGTCCTTGTACAGTACCTTCAAACCAACTCCTTAACTCAAAATAATGTATTTATTGGAGTGTGGTGCCACTCTTAACACCCTTAATTAGCCCTGCTGATGTGTTGAAGTGATTATCTTGAGAGCAAGTTGTCATTATGAAGCTACCACTGCTCCCCAGACCCGAGCCAGTCTCCATGCAAGGTTCTCTCAGCTGCAGGGAAATGTCAAGGGTGTCTTTAACAAAAGATTCCACTGTTTAGCACAGGCAGACTCCAAAGGAATGTCCCTGTAGATGGTGATGGACCCAAGACCCAGACTCAGACTTGGAGCTCCAGCAACAGCACAACAAACTCTTATCATTCCTGGGAAACAAGTCTACCCTTCCTATCTAAAAGCAGAACAAAAGTAATAAAATAAGCAATGAAAGGGAGCAATGTTGCTTTGGAAGGTGGTAAATACAATGAACAACTCCCTGATGCCAAAGGAATAAATATGTGATGGTGTGAAGAAAACAGTCTGACATAACCTTGGTATTGAGAAAAGGGTTCTTAGAAGTGTGGAAAAATTGCCAAGTTGTTCAGAGTGGATGATCAAACAGTCTTTTTTTGCCTCAGATGTACAATTTCTTGCCATTTTCCAGTGCAAAGTCAGAGACATTCTGAATACAACAGCTTGTACTTCATTGAGCATTCTGACTTGACAATCTGCGGTGATTTCCCAGATGAATATCCACTCTCCTCCTCTACACTTCTAATCAACAGCATTGAAAGCTTTCATGGGCCAAACTTCAGCCCATCTTGATAAAGGAGGAACAGATATAATGTGTTTCCCAATTCCTCACTGGGTAGAGAAAAAGATACCTCTACTACTGTGATTCCTCAAATGCATACTGTCAAGGAAATGCATCTGGGACTACAATCCTCTTTCCTCCACTCTTAGAGAGGTGAAAATCTTTTTTTTAATAGTTTCACTCTTCTCTTCTACATTGAAAGATAAGGTTAAGACACTGTATAAGCACTAGAAAACTGTGTATTTTTTTCCCCCTCCACATTTCCTATTGTCCTCCTTTTCTCTTGCAACACTTGACAGCCTGAGTTCGCTCATCTGTATCCCATCTTGTGCTTAATAAATTCATTCCATTTGGACACTCTTAGGGCCTTCCACAGCACGTGTCCTTGCAACACCAGGGATGGAATCCAAGGCACATAAACTTGGCTGTCTAAAAGGGAACCGTCTATATCCACGCTGGCTTCTCTCAGCTGCCTTCACAGTGAACAAAAGACAAGAAATTCCCCTCAGCAGCACATGGATTTGCCTTGCTGCAGGACAATGTGCTACTCAGTTGGCAAACAGAGAGATTAAAAAAGGAAAAAATCAGTTGGATTAGGTCAGGAGAGCCTGTGTTGGGTAGGCATAGCCCTGAGAATAGCAGAAGTATATAAAAAAGGAGGAAGAAAAGTTATTGAAATCAAAGTCAGTGTTGGGAGATGTTAAGCTGGGAATTTGGACAATCAGCAGAACAAATCCCTTGCAGTGACTTCCAGAGATAGAAGGAAAATGAAAAAAAAACCACCCTAGAACTTTGAGAGGACTCTATATAATGTGAATATTTGTAAACCAATTTCTCTGACACATGGATCATTCCAGTGCTAATAGATAGAGATTCCCAGCTGCATGGACTCTGATTCAGAGCTGGATCCCATCTGGTCACCTCAAATCGTGGAATAAACTCATATCTCTGCAATAAGGAAAACTTCAATGAGGAAAACTGCATCCTTGAGGTGTTCAAAGGCATGTGGATGTGGAACCTGGGGACACGGTTTAGTGGTGAACACAATGGTGCTGAGTTAATGGCTTGACTTGATGACCTTGGAGGTCTTTTCCAACCTAAAATATCCTATGATTCTGAAAGCTCCTACTCACACAAAAGGCAGTGCAAGTCTCCTTCATTTGGTGTGACACAGAAAGAAAAGAGTCTAGAGAAAATATTGTGTGACTCTTTCTTTTTCTGTCTTTCTTTCTCTTTCTTTCTCTTTTTCTTTCTTTCTTTCTTTTTCTTTCTTTCTTTCCTTTTTCTTTCTCTCTCTCTTTCTTTCTCTCTTTCTTTCCCTCTCTCTCTCTCTCTTTCAGCAGGCTTCAAAGACCTTTGTCCTCTGTCTCATGAAGGAAGGACAGACCAGGTGAATGCTGTGGTGAGAATGCTGCAGACAATCCAAACCCTGTCAGCCCTTTCTCTCAGTTTGTCTCTGGATAGTTTGCTTTATGAAAAATCTAGAACTCCTATTAACTTGGGTAGCATTGCAAAATTATTCCACACTATAAAACTGAATTCCCAAGGTAGGGTTCAGAGCACTGATGATGTCTTATCTGACATCATATTTCAGAGTGTGCAGTGCTTTAAAAGGGTGTGACAACACAAAACTTACAGCAGTTAAGCCTAACAAAATCTAGATAATGCAAATATTCAGCTTAATTCACAAACCACCCTATTATTCTGAATAAAGTAGCTCTTCCACTTCTAGAAAAAAAAAAAGTAAATATAAATGAACGGAAGTGATTCATTCCCACGTAATCATCTTTACAGCCAGTGATTTAAACTGATTATTTCTATATTCATCTTCATGATCTGCTCATGGATTTCCATAGGAGAGTTCTAGAAGATAAGATGGCCCTACAGTGCTCTGTAAGGTGGCAGAATAAATCCATAAGAGAAAACCTGGGAATGTTGGAACAATGCAGGATCAAAGCAGTTTAACATAAACATACACACTTAGACAAGTACATGCAGAGTTCGTTGGCCAATATATCACGTGTTCTCTTGTTTTATCAATTCTAGAGGTGTGAAAAATCCCCCAACCAACTCCAGCAAAACACAACTGGAAGAGATCAGTTGTACCCATTAAAGCATTGTTTTTACTTCTGTCAGATTACAAGTTACTACAGCAGCAAACTTATCTACAGAAGTTTTGTGAAGAGGAGTCAATGGAAACTATAAAAAAGTGAGTAATTTTCCTCTACTGGATGTGGCTGTTGAGGTGGAAGCTGAAAGTCCTGATTATGGATATTAAGTGCCTGACAATGAAGTTTATAAATTGACAGGATGGTCATTGGCTCAGACGCAACCCGTCTTGGTATGATTCACAATTTCCTTTAGGAGTCATGTGGAACTGGAATATCCCTTGTGGCCCAGGAAACAATCAAAATGTTATTCCTTTCCACTGGACAGCTTTGTCATTTTATCGTCATGCATCCCAGTAAAACCTAGGATATAAACACGTAAATTCAATCAAGCTGAAATCCCCATTCCCCAACGTGCCCACTGCACCGTTGAAATAGGTTGACTCATGTTTCAAAGACAGAGTGAAAATGCCTCTCTCCCAATGGGTGGTCCTTCAGAGCCTTGAGTGAGAGTTATCTCATTAAAACATGTACCTCTAAACCCCAGCTAATTTCCACAGGTTCCTTGTACAGTTCCTGGGACATAATCAGCACGACCCGGAGAGTTCCCAGCATATGTTAGATTATCCTAAATCATGTATTTCAAAGCAACAGATTAATTATGTCCTATTCCTCTATACTTTCTATCAGGAGGAAGGGAGGAAAAGATGAGATTTGAGACACAACATTTAAAGATTCAGTCCAAACACTAAAGGTTGCCAAAGCTACACTCAGCTGATGAGTAGCATCTTAGAGTGGGTAGCAAATTAAGGTCAAATAATGTGAAGTGTTTTGCAACACTTTTTTTCTCGTTGCTCCTACCTCCTCCCTCACATCTGATCAAGTGTAAATTCTGTTCAGGTCTTCACTCGCACCCACATTGAGTTTAATACGTAATTCAAACTCAGCTAAAATGACTGAAAACTCATTATCATCATCATGTCCCTTTCAAGCACTTTGGGGATGAAGTTTTGACTCTTTAGAAACTCTTAGAACACAGGATTTTGGTCCAAGATTTCACAATTTCACCGTAGTGTATAATATAGCAGTTCTCCATTATTACCCTATTTTCTCGGATAATCTGTGGAGAGGGTTTCTTCTAAAATCCTGAAATAACTACAAGAACGCTGCTGTGGGCAGGCAGAGCTTCCCAGGCTGGTTTCTCACAGAAACACAAGATCTGCCCGTCCTGCTCAGCATTTGACAAAAACTTTTGAAAATGATTGGAATATTTCCTAATATCCAATCATTGGAACATTTCCTAATATCCAGAAAAGCAACCTAAGAAAGAGAAAGATTCATTGATCTCTAGCACTGGGAGATCCACCTCAGCAACCTGTAGAGGATGCAATTTATTAAGACAAGAAATAAAGATGTCCCAAAGTCCTCATTCCTGCAGGCTGCATAATTAATGACCCTCCTAGCTGCAAGTGGCCTTCTTGGGCTTTCTCATCCCAATAGAGGATTAATGAGAGGATTAAAGGTGGACCAGGAAGACAAAAGGAAGGAGAGAGCACCAATGGTACGTGAGAGTCATAGGGCATAGTTTGGTGGTTGATTTTTGAATGTGCTTTGGCTAACCTTGGAGACATCCTTGTTATAAATATGGAAGCAATCCTAGGAACTACACAGTGGTAGCACAGAATAACTCTGAGTTATCTTCACACAGTTTTCTAGCTCATCCTACTCTGGTGAACTGGCATCTCAGACTCTTTTGTTGTTGTTCCCTGTGAATGTATTCTGCAGCAAAAAAAAGCTTTCCATTGGAGGCACCACCCTAAAAACCAAACCACCAAAAAACCCCACAAACCACCAAAAAACAACAACAACAACAAAAAAACACCCCGCAAACACAACCAAAAAAAATCCACCAGAAAAACTCCACAAACTAACAAAAACCTACCCCAAACAAAACAAAATCAAACCAAATCCTCCATACACAGTAGAAGAGGTGAATCCACATTTTATGGTGTTTCTTTCCTCCTATCCCAGAGTTCACTTCTGTCCCTGGAGTTTGTTGCCAGCTGGAGCAAATGAGGCATGGGATGAGTTTGTATGTTTTTCTGAAACATAGAACTCACTGGGGAGACCCGGGTAGGGACACAGAAGGGAAAGGAAGAGAATGATCTTCGCTCAGCAAATAAAAGTAAAAGTGTGATAACCTGAAGTCAGCACAGTGTGAGGCTGTTTTGGACAAGCAGAATAAATTTTGTGCTGGAGTCTGGATAGGATGGCACAGAGAGGACTCTCCAGGGCACAGCTTGGCTGCCATTAAACTTGCCCAAAGAATCGGATATTTTATTGAATATCGTTTTATTCAGAAACAGCCATGAAATGAAAACGCTGTGTGAGGCAGGGAATAATTTTTCCAATAATATTTTGCACATTTTGGGTGTGTGCAGGTCTCCCACTTAGATGAAACCAAAATTTTGTGGCATGGATTTAGATGTCCTTTGGATTGTTTAATCCCATCCAGCATTGCTTGACTCTAATTGATCACAAAATCCTCCTTGATGGGAAATAATCACAGGTTTTACAGAAATAATTCAGGCTTATGTACTGCAAAGGAGTGGTGATATTCTCTGTTATCTTCAAGTCAGCAATGAAATTTATCACAATTTTTAAAACAAAATAATGCAGGATAATATGAAAACAACTGTGCCGAAAAGTAAAACAAACAAACAAACAAATCCCAAACCCAAACCAGGACATTAGGACTTAAAGGTCATAAATAAGTAGGTGAATAAAACCTAATAGTTATTCAGTGACAGCCATCCAGCTGCAACCCAAAAGGCCATGATTAGCATCTCTCTAAAATGGAAATTAATGGGTTTTTCTTTTTCCCCTGCCTTTCTAATCTGTTTTCCAAAGCAAACCAAACGCCCCAGTTTGCTCACACATGTAGAGACCTCAAGACAATCTCCATCTCTGAAGACAAAAGTAGGAACTTCTGAGTGACTTGAATGAGAAACGAGGACATTGAGTACTTCACATCAAGGTGGCTTCACTATTACAGATACACAGAGGATTAATTTAGCTCTGAGTACCAGCTGTACCTCCTCTGATCACCAACACAGGGAATAACACAAAATTCTCTTTTTTATTCTTTTTCAGTGGTTTCCTTTTCAACTATTTTAACGTAGTAGTCTTTGTTTGCATTAGCAGAAAGGTAGTCAAAATTTCTTTGCGAGATGTGAATTCTTCACTTCTGTTGACCCTCTGTAGCAATGAGATGTCCACCACTGGGTACAGATCCCATAGGATCTGTAACACCTCTAACAGGCTGTGGACATACCTGTCCACCACTCTGGCCATGCTGGAAAGAATATTATTCCCTGTCAGCTCAGAGACACAACCCTGAGATGCACTGCCTCCTGTCCGTGTCGGGCTCCTTGTAGGAGCGTTGCCTGACCCAGTTTACTCCAGATGAGTTAAATATCGGGTAGACTTAGACTAGATATTAGGAAGAAATTCTTCCCTGTGAGGGGGTGAGGCCCTGGCACAGGAGGCCCAGAGAAGCTGGGGCTGCCCCATCCCTGGAAGTGTCCAAGGCCAGGTGGGACGGTGCTTGGAGCAACCTGGGATAGTGGAAGGTGTCCCTGCCCACGGCAGAGGGCTGGAACTGGATGGTCTTCAAGGCCCCTTCCAGCCCAAACTATTCTGTGATTCTACGATTTTGTGGTTCTATGAAAAAAGGAGGCTTTGCCAGCCAAGGCCAGTGTGATACAATCAGGTCAGGGAATGCTCTCCCAAGGGGCTCAGTGGGCAGATTCAAGGGGTGATGATGAGATGCTGGAGTTTCCTGGAGGTGCTGGTGTCTTCCGAGAGCTGCAGGACTCCAAAACAACTGCATGGACTGCAGACTTCAAAACTCACAGACACAAGGTCTTCCTATGACCCTATGGGATTTTTTTCCCTTTTTCTTGTACATACTATTCCTTACTCTTGATGTCCATGATTTTAACTCTCACATGACAGATTCATTCTGCCATTCTTGACAGAGCAGATTGAACTGGGTCTTAGTAACGCATATATTCTAATTTTTTGATTGGAAACATTTTCCAGTAATAAAATATGCAACAAATTCTTCTGCTCTCTAATTTGCCATTTAATCAATGTGTTCGTACCATGCACAGTAAATGGTGCATTGTCAGTTTAATTTGTTCAACTCTTGTTGTGCTACTTGTTTTCACTCCTCCTTACCTCCCCCCTCCCCAGCACATAACCAACAGATCATTTTGCATCCCATGTGGGATTTCTCTGCTTTAACCTAGTAAATCTTTTAATTCCTAATTTGGTATTCTGCTCTAATAGATTCACCCGTGAAAGAGCCCGGAAGGCTGAAGCTGAGAAAAATCACTTTCATTTTCTCAGATACTATCGAGTGGTTCAATGCAAAATCCACATGCAGTGCACAGCGTGTGATCTCAGATTTTATCATCCACGGGTTGCAGAGCTGAGTCAAACCTGATCAGGTTTTCGATGAAAGGATAAAGATTCAAGTCCAGGCTGGAACCACTCAATAATGGTGAGATACTGAAAAAAAAGTAGTTGCATAACAGCAAGGAACAGTTCACAAGAGAGACTGAAATTTGGCTCCAAACCACTGGTGTGAAATGTGGATATCAGCACAAGTCATCCAAAGCAGGACTTAGAACTTAATTAACCTTGCTGCTTCGTTATTAGAGATCTCCATTTAAATTAATGATTCAAATTAAACTGTTAAAATAGCAAATGGACAATCTATATTTAATCATAAATGCTATTTCTGTTTGTCATTTACATTTTTAGCTTTTTTCTTTTTCCCCCCGAGGAAAGGTTGATGATAACTGAGTTGGGAGATAGAATTTAGAAATTATTTTTTATCATTGGGGAAGGTATTTGAGGAAGATTTTAACTGGGTGTATATCTTAATTTGTATTTTTAAATTAATTTTTCCATATTGGACCAGGCCATATGGTTCATTCTGATTTAGTTTTCAGCAATTCATAATTTAATCAAGAGTTACTGTCTAAGAATTGAACAGAAATTAAAATCACATTTGGAAATGCACACACACGATGTTTTAAGCCCCCCTGCCCTGACTGAGGAAGGAAAAACAAAGTTGTTCATGACACTGAATTTTATTTAAAATTACGTGATGCCCTGAACAAAGGAAGTATCATGTGGTGTTAGTGAATTGACTGTACTGCTCCTGGACAAAGAGTTCTTCCCAGTTAATTATTAGCATTTAAATTATAAGCAGAGATATTTTAATCTCTTTCTGCTGTTAATAAAGAGAGCCTGACACCTCAATTGCATGAATCATATTTTGACTTCAGTCACTCTTTGGTCTCTTTGGTTAAAGAGGAAGCCTTTACTGACTGCCCTCCTAATTCAGACATAATAGAGTTTGTACTTTTTTATTTCCATGTTCTTCCTCAGTTTCACTAGGACATTGTGACCTCGAAAGGTTCTCCCAGCTTCCAATTTGCATATTTTCCTGATGGTTTCAATCAGTCTTGTTTTCTCGGAAATCAAAATTCCGGTGATTGTGCTCTGGGTCTTTAATTGTCAGGGTGCAGAGTGGGTGTTCATCCCACAGAGTTCCTTCAGCAACGACTAAAAAACTGCTTTCATTGCTACAGCAGTCCCATTCTACAGCTAATTCCAGGTCATTTCCTTGCAGGGACATCCCATCCCTGGAAGTGTCCAAGGCCAGGTTGGACTGGGTTTGGAGCAACCTGGTCTAGTGGAAGATGTCCCTGCCCACGACACAGTGTTGGAATGAGATGACCTTTAAGACCTCTTTCAACCCAAACAATTCTGGGATTCTGTGACAATTTCTTCCCCCGCCATCCTGCCCAAATCCAATACTAAAATTTCTTTTCAAAATTTACTGTGAATCACAACAAATATGGAGGTTGAAGACTTTTGTCGAGATTTGTCTCTTGAGCATGATTTTGTGCTGATTTTTTTTCCATTTCACTTCCCTAATCTTTCCCATTGCAAGCCGAGTTTTGGGATTGGGCAGGACCTTCCATGGCAGTGGGGTTGGCTTTAGGGAGTGTCCATCCTCCATGCCCCACAGCACCTCCCAACTTGCTACCATTTACTGGGCACGTTAAAAATCCTGCAAGATCTGTTCCTTCAGCTCCCACGGTGTCTGTGGATTTAAAAATGCAAACAGTATTAGGACTGATCCCTATTTAAAAAAAAAACTCCAATATGCCAATGTGAGCTAAAAAAGAGAAAAAAAACCAACCCAGAAAAACACCAAACCTTCTGAAGAGAAGTGCCAGTTGTACTCTGATTTGTGAGCATCTCTAAATCACTAAAAACAGACATGAAGAAAATGCTCTAAAATTGTTCTTGTTGTTATTGTCACTAAGGAAACAACTTCCTAGGAATCTGCAAGTTGAGTATGCAGTCTTTGATGTGCAGCCAACTCGCTCTTCCAGCACTTCCCAACTCTCTGGCAAATCAGGTCTGTCCACCAAGGGAGATCTCTCCTGTTCTGTCCCAGCTGGGTCCTTACTTCACGTGTGGATTGAACTCTGACGCTCCAGAAAAGCCATAATCCAGAGCTGCCACAACATGAGGTATCAAAGCACAGTCATGACTAAACTGAGGGATTTTGCCTTAAGACACTCCCCTCTGCAGTCCAACAGCACTGCCAGGAGAGCTAGAATAGCACAGGAGTTAGGGAATGTGGGAGGCACAAGGCAGAATTTTTTCTGTCTGTTGGTTTGTGGCATTTTTTTTCAGCCACACTTCACACACCCCCTCCAAGCAGCAACTGAGAAGAATGCTGGGTTTGGATTGAGGAAAACAGGGTAGGTAGAAACTGTTTAACCTCTCCAGCCTTTCAAATGGAGTGGCCATCTGCAAACTGCCTATTGGGAATGATGCATGAGATTTGATAATCCCTGATTTGAGCCCAGGCATTGTAAAGAAGAATCTTAGTTGAGCTGCAAACCCATCCAATATCCCACACAAATTATCTAACATTCATTTAATAATAACAACTTAATAATAGTTTAGGGACCAAGTTCCAGAAGTCCAGGATATTCTCCAGTGGTGTCTAATTTCCCAGCATCAGCACAGCCGATGTATTCCAGAGTTATATAGTCCCTAATATCCCAAAAAGCTTGGTAACATATTCTGCTGAAGTACATTGAAACAGGAGCATGCAGAGCAGACATCCCCTGTCACCAGTTCTGCTGCAGACTAAGAAGTAAATAGTGGCTAAATTAATTGAAAAGAGACATAGCACAGAACAGGCAGCAACTAAGGAACAGAATTATTTTTTTAATTGCTTGGGATTTAGCCAAGATTTAAAGAAAAGTGGCTGAATAGAATACGTGCAAAAGCTTCACTAATATAAAATCATTTCAGAGCACTTGAACTTTGAAAATATTATCTCATTACCATGGAGAGGTGTCCATGTCAGATCTGACTTCCTAAGGATCCCTGGTAGTTTCAAGGGGGACTTATGTACATTTATCCAAGAACCCGAACATGTCTTTTTGGACAAGTTTGTTTCTAGTGCATCCCTAGCTCCTTGCAGTCTCTACTCTTCCATTTCCCTTCCCCTTGTGTAAAAGGATAATCTGGCTCTCTGCAGCTCTCCTTTGTGAGGCCTCTGTGTAGATCAAAAATGTTTAAAAGGTCCAAAAGCAGAGCTGTTCTGTCCAATGAAACAGCTGGACCACAGTGAATCCATCTGTCAGTGGCAACAAGTCAATAACCACAGGGCAATCCCCCACCAAGGTAAAAATCTCTCTGTCCAGCCAGCAAGGAACTTTTGCTTTTATGTTAAATTCATCACCAACCTTTGTATCAGAAGTGATTTCTCAGCTACTTGTTTGTGAGTACGGAGCTCAAGGAAGTGAACTGAGGAGCCAACAACCACCAGTGGAGGTTTTGCAGCAGGGGCAAGGAAAAGAAAAGGCCTTAATGTTAGAACTGCAGTGTGGAGTACATCAGGTTTGGAACCTCCCTTGGCCTTGAGGTCAAGTAGTGGCCTTCCATCACTCTTACTCACTCTGCCAAACTGCTTTGCCACCACTGGAATGGCCACATCCAAACTGCCTCATCAGACCACAACGTGCCCTGAGCGCTGTTTGCCACTGTGCCGTTTGTCTTCATTTGTTAAATACCTTATTTATTAGATATTGTACAGAGAGCTGCTTGTTTGGAAATCAGGTTTTCCCAGGTTACTGCAGATTCTTCCTGTTTCCCTCCCATTTAGAGCTGTGTAAATGATTATCTGCTTTCCTCACCACTTCCAGTCTCATTGGTATTCATGCCAGTGCTGTGAAGCAAATGCACCTCTGCTGAAGAGATCTTAATGAAAACAGTTTCTCCTCATCTAGGGAGATTCATTTTATCTCAAAAAGACAACAGAAATTTCTGTCACTGTGTATTGTAGAGATAAAAAGGCACATTGCAAAACCCAAGCAATTGAAAAATGTTTGACGATGAGTCTGTGCTTGTCTGAGCACACCAGAACTCTGACGTGAGTTTTCCTCAGATAATTCCTTAACTACCAATTCAGGATAATGACAGCGCTACTTTTAAGAAATCCTTTGGGAGAAGAGTAAGTATTCACTTCTAAAGTCTTTAAATCTGTGAAGGAAATATTTTGATCGTTTATTTTTACTATAAATCTATTAACCCTAGTGCCCCATCCTTGACATGGATGTTTTGTTTTGTAAAACCATAAGGGGAGTTAAGAAAGGGTTTTACAAATCAAAGTGTTTTTTCCTCCAGTAACTTCAGACATACTTTGTGGATGTTTATAGATAACCAAGTCATCCTAGAGTCCTGTAATGGACATTGAGGGGGGAAAAAAACTATTTTTGAAATGCAAGACATCTGATTCACTTAAAATTTTTGCTTCAGGAAAAAAGAAATTAATTGAGCTTTATATTCTTAGGCTCCGTAAATATATTGTAGGAATTTATGTAGATATGATTGTGAGAGTCTATTTACAAGGGCATGTAGTGCTAGGACAAGGAGTAATGGTTTCAAACTGAATGAGAGTAGGTTTAGATTGGATATCAGGATGAAATTCTTCCCTCAGAGGGTGAGGCACTGGAACAGTTTTCCCAGAGGAGCTGTGGATTCCCCATCCCTGGAAGTGTCCAAGGCCAGGATGGGGCATGGAGAAACCTCGTATAGTGGAAGGTGTCCCCACCCATGGCAGGAGGTTTGGAAGGAGATGAACTTTAAAATCCCTTCCAACCCAAACCATTCTGTAATTCCATGATTTAGGTATGTTGCACAATATTTTTCAAACTGTAGCTCTCCAGGTGTCTCGTGCAGGGTGTTGTGGTTTTGCAATGGAACTTAATTGCCACTGGAGCAACATGTTGAATAAATCACCAACTGAATAAACAAGTTTCAATATTTAGACTGATTCATCAAAATGATTTGTTTTAAAAGAATTCAAAGAATGTTGGTAGAATATTTGCTAAGAGACATATTAAGAACTTGGGTTCATGTCTCGTTTATCCAATGGTGTTGTAGTAAGGCCAAGTTGCAACAAGCAGGACAAACATATCTAACAAACATTTAAACACTGCTGACATTAATAACACGGGTTCCTTCCCTGGGTTCATTGCACAACATCGTGTAGGAACTCTTCCAAAGCTGCTCACGGGAAACTCAGAGGGGAAAACTCAAAACAACAGGTGGAAAAATGTGTAGGTCACACTGTGTTTCACCTGCTTTGTACTGTAACTCGTGGGTCACTAAAGGCAGCAGTCTACTGAGAGAGACAACAAAGAGTAAGGTGTGGGATCATATCAAATATTTTGTAAAGCCAGGCTGAAAAATACAGAGCTGCCAACCATGGGGCTCATTGAAATATTGGCTGAAGTCATGGTAAGAACAGCCTGAATCCCAGTTGGACAAAGAGGGAACGCAGCAAGAAAGGATAGAAGATGATAACAGCACAGAGAGGAGTGGAAAGCACTTGGAGGAATGTGCACTTTTTTTACTCTTTTGCACATTTGATTAGTAAACGGCCTGGCAAATCACCGTGGTTCATTTCGCTGAGTGGGGAATTTACAACTTCTTAGAGATGAGGAATTTGTTGAAGGCTAAGTTCAGCTTCAGATGATGTCACTACAACCTGTTCAATTTAGAGCAGGTTAGAATTTTTTTTTCTTTCTTCATCTACCTTTACATCAGTCATTTTTCTTAGCCTTCTTCATCTTAGAGCAGAAAAAATTGCCACAAAGGTTAATACAACATTTAGAAGTGCTGAAAATAAAGGCAGGAGGATATTGGGACAACATTCTGATCCATGTTGCTCCAGCAGCAATGGAAGCGAAGTCTTGAGATGCATTTTGAGGAAAGATGGAAATTGTTTCTATAGTAAGTGAAGAAATTCTTGATTATGACCTTCTCCACTCAGAGGCTGGTGAGGCCCTGGCACAGGTTGCCCAGAGAAGCTGTGAATACACAATCCCTGGAAGTATCCAAGGCCAGGCTGGACAGAGCTTGGAGCACCCTGGGATAGTGGAAGGTGTCCCTGCCCATGGCAGGGGGTGGCACTGGATGATCTTTAAGGTCCCTTCCAACCCAAACCATTTTATCATTTCTATGATTCGAAGTTGAGGGCAGTTGCAGAAGTGTGAATCAACAAGGTAGGCTCAGCCATCCTCGAGTCTGTCTTCTTTATCTTTGTCATCCTGATGAAAATGCACTAAAACAATAAATACAGGTCATGCTCTCTGCTCTGATCTTCTCCCTGTTGCAGGCTAAATGTAAACACAGAGGTCCTGAAGGCAGAGATTTTCCAGTCACACAGAAAGAGTAACAACTGCAGGGATGCATTTTGGCAATGACGCGGCAGAAGAGTAGAGAAATTTTACATGTTGAAACCAGCCCATGAATCACAAGCTGTAATGTTTTGGGTTAAAGCTCTCAGAGCTGATTTTTAAAATTCAAGTTTGAACATGCAGCTAAAGAGGGTGATATGGATTATCTTGGCCATGGACTCAGACACACCTGCATTTTCTTTCCAGTCTGGCCACTAGTGGGAAAGAGCAGATCCATTAACTTTATTTTTTTCACATCACCTTTTCTGGCTTGCCTGGCTCTTCCATAGTACTCACTGCCCAGTATTCCCCCACAGCTAATGGAGGCAAAAATTATGCACAATTCAATGAGTTATTTTAGAAACCTAATTTGGGATCAAAAGACTCAAAATTTGGATTCCGCAGGTTTCGCTGTTGTAAAGGCAACATTTAGTAAACTCCATTTAGTTACACCCAGAAATCTGTACACGTAAAAATGTTGTATTTTAGAGCAAGTACTTATAAGAGAAGCAAAAGGGAAATTGTACAAAATTATATATGATTGCCAGATTATTCAGAGAATCCCTAGTTTAAATGAAACATTTTTAAATTTTAGCATTTCTGTGAATGATGTTTATTATGGAATAGTCTGTCAGTTCATTAAGCAGAATATCAGGTTAGAGTTTCTCCAGTCAGTGAAGCAATGAACTGCATGTTAATGTTCAGGTGAACTTCCTTCTCAGCTTTTAAGAAAACAACTGAGTTCCAAATTATCTGATCTAAGTTAAGATATCACACTGCTGTTTTCATACCCATATTTTTCATGACATTTCACACACTAAACAACTTCTGGCTGTGAATGGATTTGGCAATGGGTCACATCCATGCTACTGCATTATGTAGTGTACATGAAAATATGCATAATCTATTTATTGAGGTTTGTCCCAGAAGTTCTTTGGAATAGTAGAGTAACTAAATTACATCCTTGTTGTAATTCAGTAGGCACAGTGGGAAGAAAAACAATAAATCAATTCAATGATCTATGAGGAGAAAAAAAAAAAATCAGACCATATAGTCAAAAGGGAGACTTTTAGTTTGGACAATCCATTTTTATTTCTGCTAGGAAGATGTGAGACTGATGGATGGAGATGTGAGATGATGTGAGACCAGATGGATCCTGGAAAGTTGAAAACCCCTCTTTCTTTCAGGGAGAGTTTCATCAGAGGTTTTCCAAACTGATGAACACAAAGCTCCCCAGAAGACCTGGAAGATGCTGGGTGTATCAGAATAATATTAAACCCTGGTGCTTTAAAGAGTTTTGCTCTAAACTGGCCATGATTTGCTTTAATCACCTTGGGCACACCGCTTATGTTTTCTGGAGATAGAGAAAATGCCAGAAAAATGAAAGCAGACAAAAGCAACACAACCTCTCACCAAAGAAAGTGTGCAGCTGAAATTATTCATTCCAAACAGGAGAGTTTGGAGAAAGTGAAACAATTGGTAAAGCCAACAGCAATTTGAAACCTGGACAGAAAGCTCTTTTTTTGCATTAAAAGTGCAAAACGCCATGGAACCTACATCTCAAGGAAGCTGGGAAAAGGAATCACAAGGAACCAGACTGGAGCGGGTGAATCACAAACATTCAAAGAATCCAGAAGTTCTTTCTCTCCCTAGAAGGAGACAGCAATCTGGGCAACAGAAGCCAGAAGGTGTCAGTGGTAGCTGAATGTGGAAAAAGTCAACTGCAGTCTCAAGGTTGCCTCAGGAAAAAAATGATTCCCAGAATGATTTGGAGCTAAATAGATACACCTGCAATGTAGCAAATTTTTTGTGGCCCAGTATCTTAACTGTGATCCCAAGACAGCAATACAAAAGAAGGGTTTCTAGCCCTCCACGCAGGTGTATAAAAAACAACTAATTCTTTGTGTGTCCGGTGAGAGCACTGAGGCCAAGATGTGATCAGTCTCATTCTACACCATCAGGAGGGATCAGAAACCCAGGACAGGATTCAGACAGCAGATTAAACCATCTCAGTGGTATTTACTGAAGACTTTTTGGGCTAAAGAGCTACAGAGTTCAGTCTGTAGTAGATAACTGTATTTATCTGCATGGACTGGGCATTGGCCAGAGGCCAGAATCAGTAGCTGGCATGCTGGTGTTTGGTGCACCAACACCCCAGGGTGTTTAACCCACCCTCACGCAGAGGGTAAATGATGTGCTGTGGATAAGCATCCTACTGAGAAATCCCTGATGGATGTTAGATACCCCAGGGGATCTCAAATGACACTTAACACCTATGTTTAAGTGACTGAATCATGTCCTAAATCTCCTTCTACTGTAACAGGAATTCCCGTACTCAGAAACAGGTAGGCACTTCAAAACCCACACCTATCTTCAGGTGTCTTCATTTGTGACCCAAATCCCGTTTCTGGTCAGCATGACAGAAACTATCCTAGCAAAAGAGACCTGCAAGTCTTCCACACAGAGGAAAGGGAATGAGTTGAATACCAGAGGTGAAAATCTGCCAGGGTTACACTTGCTGGGGGGACCAAAAAAGGCTGTGACATGTTTTTCTTCTCCTCTTCTGAATGGAATTCAGACTTTAGTAGCCTGAGAAGGCTTTTGTCCATGACTGTCGTTGCTACATCCAGCTGTGGCACAAACAACAAGTCAGAGAACAAAAAGCAGGAGAATACAGAGCAGTGTCCAGAGGCTTGAATGAAGCAGAGACACAACTTCCACATGGCTAACACTGACTTTTCACACTGCTCTCTCTGCAGTCACCAAGAACTATTCTCTGATGAAGTTTGTTCCAGCTGTTCGCCCACTGTACGTAATCATCTCAGCTCACAAACCCATTCAGCAGCACAAAAACCCCATCCAGGCTGTCAAAAGCCATGAAACCCCAATGAATGAGTGTGGCTTGTGCAATCCAAGGCTCCAGTGACAGCTGTGACACATTCGCAGCCTCAGTCATGAAGAGCTTAAGCATCTGCGGTATTTTGGATGCTCTCTCATCCCCTCTGCATCTTAAGTTAGAGCACGAAACTCCTGGAAGAAATCCAAAGATCCAGCTCTCTAAAACACAGGAAATGAGTAACTTCACTAACTTTAACTTGGGTCTTTAAATAATGCACTTGTGCTGGCTTCTTTATAGAATTTGTTTCTAGGCCAAGAGAGGAAGTTCTGTTGTGTGTCCAAAATCTTAGACAGAAACTAAATCCAGGCTCATATTTGGCTTATAAATTATATTAATTTAAGAATGCAGGCGCATATAAAATGTCATTATTACAAATATTTCTTTTTAAAAGGAAATGCTTTTTACTTATGCCCATGACCATGTCATTTTATGTTTTTGCTAGGAAAAAAAGAGCTTTCTCTAAATTTACTTCAAAAATGTGACAGTAAGAGCAGAAACAGAAATGTTGTGATTTAATAAAGTCTTTCCATTCCAGGACAATAAATTAATGGTTAAGGATATCTTAGTTATTTTAAACTCCCTTTCCAAATATATATAATTTCTTTTTGCTGTGGAGAAATGTATCTCTTACTGCTACAACTTTAACTCCAGTCTACATATCAATGTGTTCTGAGAGATTCATATTTTTATTCTTTTACATTACTGGGATTTCAGTAAATAACTTTAAAGGCCATAGTTATGGAGGAAGGTGTTAGTTCAATCTATTTATCAGTGGACTTTGTTAGACTAAGACAGAGGGTGAAAGCATTAAAATAAAAAGCACTGAGCTATTGATATATAGCAAAAAGCTGGCTTTTAGGTCACCTAGTTCTAAGCACAAGCATGGTCAAAATGTATTTCACAAGGTGCCAACCCGGATTTAATGAGCTCTGGTCAGCATTCATCTCCATCTTCGTGCAACTTCCAGTGCAGCCATTCACATCCAGGGCATACCAGATGAATTTGGAGCATTGCACAGCTCCTGCCTGGCTCAGAGAACAGGCAGAGCCAGCTTGTGTGTGCCTGCAGAAAATCATGGTGCTGTCCTAGATGTGTCCCCGTGCTGATGCATCCCCACCTGTCCACAAAATCACACACGAGCTTCAGCTGGCAAATCCCTCTTAGCAACTGGGCAGAAGAAGAAAGTGTCAACACACTAAGGAAGCCTGTGAGATTTTTTTAAGAATCTATGAATAATTTATAAAAAAAGAAGATAACTCAGTAGGGTGTTGTCTGGGACACGTGGCATGAATCCTCCAAAAGCTGAGTCTGCCCTTCATTGAATAAAGGGAAGATGTGGATGAGGAAGATGCAGGTGAGGAAGACATGGGGTTCACAACAGCAGTCTTGTGCTTTTCATAAAACTTAGCATCTATCAAAATTTTTTTATTGCTATGAGCTAGCAAAACATTGCCAGTCTTCCCCTCCAAGCAAAGATGGGAGTAAGAGCGGGATTACAGGATTTCATTTCATGGGACATCTCTGAGACACCATGGAAGGATCCGTCTCGCTGATTGTGGATGTGTATCCGAGTCAGCTGCTGCAAAAGCCTCCACGGGGTGATTCATCTGGCCCACTTCAGGATGGGATGAACCACCCTCCCCACTCCTAATGCACTGAATGAGCGTGATTGGCTTGGTTGTGACCATTCATTTTCAGATGTTTTAGTGAGAGTAGATGAGCGTCAGCCAGGCAGCCAAACACGTCTGAGTGAGAAAGCCTTTCCTCCACGTGGAACGAACAATAGTTTTGCCAGAGGATCCTCTGGGGACAAGTTTTCCTCTTGAGAATGAGGGAATTTATATGTCCTCCACTCCTCAGGGATAGACCTAATGATACATCTATTGTCCAGAAATGAAGAACTTGAATCAGTCATGTTTCCCTTCAATAAAACATTTTCCCTTAGGAATCTTCATAGAATCATATTGGACAATATACTGTCCCTTGCAGGGACAGAAAGTAGCAAAACTTGCCTCATTCTGAGGAACAAATGAATAGAAATAAAAAATCCAGGCTGTTAACCTGTCACACAGATTAAAACATTTTTCCTGCCCTAAACCTCAGCTCCATTTAGCAAACCAACAAATAATAAATAACAGACTACAATTACCCTTCCATTTGCAGCTCCTGAGCAATCGTGACCCAACCATCTCTAATAGGGTGCAAAAGCCACAGTGACTGAGGTTAGCTGTGAAAGGGCTTAAATTGGGTGGACAAACCTGCAAACAGATGTGGCAGATGTTTAATGTTGTATGTTCAGTAAGGAGCTCTTAGACATCAATATTCCCAATGTGTTGTAAAATAAATTATCATTATTGCTATTGCCATAACTATTATTAAGAAGAATTCGGCCACATTTATTCTCTTTTCTCTCAGTTTTAGATTGAATTATGAATTACATTAACAAAACCCAGAATTAGTGAGTTACTTGTTGGGTATTTTGGTGTTTGTTTTGTTTTGTTTTAACAACGTCATTAAGCAGATGTTTTCCCACCTTTTAAATTTTTTTTAAAAAAGAATATGGCAATTAAATAGATGAAAGCCATTTCAGAGCATAGCCCTATCTTAAACTATCCAGGAGTAAAATATGACACCTGAATGAGCAGGAATGAGACTGTCAGGATGACTACAGGGCAGATAAGCTGAAGAATCTGTATTCAATGGTAGCCTGGAACCAGAGCAGCAAACAAGAGTCCCTGCAAATGCGTATTTCTGCAGGACCCTTTCCAAGGGAATATTCCTTAGCACAACAGCCATGTTAGCTTTAAATGCTCTGCGTGGTGTTGCTTCTGCCTTTTCTTTAGTGGATGGAATGGCTTAGCAAGTCGTAAGAAGTTCAACCCTGAAATTATCAATCTGGCTACTCTGGAGAGGGGCTTGCAGGGGGACACAACCAATGAGCTGCAGTGAATTACAAAAACAAGGCTTGAACAACCCAGCCAGTTTCATACTCATTCCCAGTTTGCCTTGTGCGGATAAAAGTTCAAGCCTAGGAAGACAGATAACAAATTGAGAGAGCGAAAGGTAGTCAGAGAATAAAACATCGGCAAGGCAATGGGAAGAGGAGCTGACATTCTGTTGTGAAGCTTCTGAAAAAAAATCTGCCTTTCTTCCCATGCATTTATGCCCTTCCAATTACAATCCAAACTGTTTCAGCAGCCACAACAGACAAATGAATTCTAGCATTTGTTAGTGTTATGGAAAACGACCAAATACCTGTCTGTGTGCAAAGCATTCCTTTAGAACAGAACAAGTTCAGCACCAGAGGAACTGGGAAAGTATCTCCTCGGGGATGCTGTGTGTGTTGGGAGGCAGAAGTATTCTGAAGCGCCTGTTTCAGTGGTTCTACAGCTAACCCTGGTGAGACATTGTCAGCAAAGATGACTTTTAAGTTGTGGATAGCAAAAAAGAGAGAGTTCCTCACTGGTGCATTTGCAACCTTTTTAGTAGAGCTGTTCCACTTCTGTCCTGATGTGGAAAATCCACTCCAAAATCCTATTGACTGCAGTGTGCAATCTGACCGAAGCACAGATGGAATGGGATTGCTGGATGGGAAAGGAGAAGAGGAAATGGAAACAAAGAAACACAAGCCAACAAAAAAATTCATTTCATTGAGTTAAAGGTTGCAGCTGCACTCTATGGGCCAAGGAAAGGGGTGAAATAAAATTCAGTGTCTCCACTGACTTCCATATCCTCACATCAGTTTTGCTCTCCTGGGAACAGTGTCAAATAAATAACTCCTCTGTCAAATCAGGACGAACTGCACGACCTGGTATTTCTGCAGGTCTCTCCACCAGATATGAGTTACAGCATGATCCTGCCCTGAGTTCGCTTTTTCTCAGTGCTTCTTAACTCAGATACTCTGGTTTCATTAAAAGATAATCTGAGCTAATTTAGGAATTAGACTGTTTGTACTGAGTGTGCTTCAGAAGGAAGGGAAGGAAAACAAAATCTGCTACGTTGGAATGAATCAGCTTGGGGACACAGGTCTCAACTTATCAAAGGCACAGGCACATATGGAACTCAACCCCAGAAAAAAATACCTCCAGTATGCTGCCTCAGTCAGCCAAACAAGGAGAGACGTGATGAACAAAGGTCTGAACGTGATCAACAGCGCTGCCCACAATCTCAGCAATCTCTGGTTTTCCCTCCCCGGTAGCATCCCACCACAAGGCTCCTGCCTCCGTGTGTGTGAGCCTCACAAACACACCAACAGCAGAAGGTCTGGGCAGCTCCGTGTGCCTGTGGCACCACCGTGCCAGCAGCAGACATCTTAAATCCACGGGGAGGAAGGAGCCCTCCAGTTTCTTGCAGGGACCCCAAGGGATGATGGAAAGCTAAAGCCAAGGAGCGATCACAGAGCTGGTTCCCTGTTTAAATTGAAATAAGTCTATTGATCACACAAGGAGCCCCCCGTGACCTTGAAGCCTGTGCAGTGCCAGTGGTTCTCCTTCCAGTCACAAACACATGCCTTTGGCTGGAGGAAACAAAACAGCAGAAATCTGCCACTCCGCGATGCCCGAGATAAATTGCCGGGACAGGAACAGATCAATTGGAGCTGTCCTGAACAACAACAAAGCAGCGACCACTGCCCGTAGCACAGGGAAACAGGTGGGAATACAGGTGCAAGAACAACCCAGAACTGCAACCAAGACACAAGCAGACACCTCAACTCTAATCCAACTCCCATTATTGCACTGACTAGCATTCCTTAATTATTCACCAAATTGGAGCAGCGTTGCCTCACCCATCCTACAGGACAACTTCTTTCATGCCAGCTCCAGTGTGTTTTGCACTAGCCAAAGACAGATGCTTGTATAACACCTGCTTTCTCTGCAGCTACACCGGGAGCACTTTAAGGAGTTTGCCTTCATGCTGTAATTCACCTTAAGTAATCAAACATTCCCTTTGATTAGCCACAGAAACACTTCCCTGCTGTACCTGACCAGTGCTGCACAGGCTGAACAGAGAAGTGAGGTGGCTCTGTCTCCAAATAACAGCAAGTGAAAATCCATTTGTTGTTTTTGACTCCAACAGATTAAAAAATCCAAAAAGCTACTTCGGCTACATATTGCTGTATCAATCCACCACTTGCATTGTAATTAACATGCACCAGAAGGATGGTAATTGATAATTCCCTGAGAAAGATTCACATCACTTTGCTGCCTTAGTTTAGTTAAGATTTTCTTCTTATTATAGTTACCTCCAGTGCTACTCCAATAAATCCTTCAAGCATAAGGCCAGATTCTGTTTACCTGCAGATCAGATGCACAGGAAATCCACTGACTTCCAGGGAGTTCTTCCAGATCTGCTTCTGTGTAAGTGGGATGATTGTGTAGCCGTAAACACCGGTATGCCACTAATCAGATCTCTCTTTGTTTCCACGCATTCTCCAGTTCTGAACAGCATGCTGCATTATTTCATTATCTTTCTCTCCCTGGCTTGCAAACTCCTCAGATTCCAATACATACCTGAGCAGTTCACATCCTAAATTGAGAGCACAGCAAAGAGCCTGTCCTGTGTGCCATCCCCCTGACTTCAGATGTGCTTTGCATGAAGATGGTATTATTAGAACCAGCTGTTCAAATACCGATAAGGAGAAGTGCCCAGAGGCATGCGAGCAGAGGTCAAAGGCACACTGACCGCAATCTTTCCTACTACCCCACAGTAAAAGCAGGGAAGTCCTACTGCACAGCTTGGAGGGTGAATCAGAGTTTCTGCGGCAGGTGAGGATGCAGAACTGCATCGGGAGCCTGGAGCTCGGAAATGCCGACAGCAGCAGCGGGGCTGTTAGCAATCAGGTTTTATTTACCAGCCATATTGTGTTAAAACCAGACGTGATTCCCATACCGAGCGCCTTAACCTGTCACCACTTGCAAAGGGAGATTGATTTGCTTGGGAAGGATCAAATCTATCTATCTGGAGGACGCATCCTCCGAGTCTGCCGAGGGCAGGAAACCTGCATGCCATCTCCCCGCAAGAAGTATTCCCAGGACCTGGCGAAGCGGAGGGATGAGCCGGTAAATCAATGTCACTCTCAGACAAGCCGGCGGTTCCTTCTCCCTCGCCGGCTGCGGCAGCGCCGCTCCGGCATCCCCGGGCCCCGGGGGATGGGGCTGCCCCGGGAGGAGGTGGGGGAGGCCGGGGGACAGGACTCACCATTGCAGCAGGGCTCCGTCCCGGCGCTGGAGATGCCGCATCCCCGCGGGGTGCGGGGGGACAGTGGCCGCGGGGGGCCGGTCCAGCCCCGCTGCCCGCGCTGGCTCCGAGCGGCCGCGGCCGCGCTCCCCCCGGCCGGAGGAGAGATCGGCGCCTCCGAAGGGAATCCAAATTCCTCCTCCCTCGCCTGCCGGTCATGTCCAGGCTGCCTTTGCTCAGGGGATGGGCCAGCTCCTGGCCGTGAAGGAATTTGCCATCGCTAAATCAAAAAACAAAACCCAAACAAACAACAACAACAAAAAAATAAAAACCAGGAAGGGAGGCGGGAGATTTTAAAACTTTTTTTTTTCTCGTTCTCTTTTTTGTCTTCCTTTTCTTTTTTTTGGGGAGAGGGGGCTATTGGTGCTCGGGGCTGGGCGAGTGGCGAGAGGGCTGCTCAGGCTGGCTGAGATGCTGTGCCGGGGTGAGATGCTCTGGTGCGCTCGCCCCTGTCTCTGTGCCTGTGTGTGATTCTCATACCCAGACAATGCTCTGCAGAGCGAGCTGGTCCTGCGGAGAAATGCAAACACCTCCTCTCCCGAGTGCCCGAGGAAAGGGAAAGGGATACGGAACCAATAGCTTCTCCTTGGCTGCTCTCATTAATATGGAGGAGAAAAAGAAACCAATGAGGAGGAGCGGGAGGAGGGATTTATTCAAATCAAGTTTCTTAAATCAAAATCTCATTTTCTCTTTTTTGATTTCCTTCTCCTACCTCCCCCAAATCTGGCTTCTCCCTATCACCTAGCCCTGTTTCTGCTGTCCCAGAAATTTTTATTTCTTATTTAATTACTGTGACAGGGTCAGCAGCACACGGCGATGGGAGGGAGGGAGGGAGGATGGCATCGCTGCTGGGAGGGAGAGGGGGCTGTGCGAGAGAGGAAGGAGGGAGCCAATTTCTCCCGGACCTGCAGCGAGTTGATTGCAAAGAAAAGCGATAAAGTAGCCGGAGTTGTCAGGGAGGGGAACCGAGGGGAAGCAGAGCAGGAATTTCGGCTGGAAGCACCATTTTGCAGATGGTATTTGCAGATGGGCAGGTGGCCCGTGTCCAGGATGAGTTCTCTGAGCTCGTGGAAAGGATTTTTTCCCCTCTCACAGCAGATACACACTCAGGGAGAGAAGTGACTGCACAGGAACAGCAGCATCTGCACTGTCCTGCATTGCCTCAGAGCTGCCCAGCAACAGCATCCCTGAAACAGCAGCGCAGGAGTGGTGCCTGTTGCTGGAAAACCAGTGGAGTGAGATGGCTGGGGAGGAGGGAAGGGGTGTCCAGCTGGTTCCTTTGCCTAGTACCTGGAGAAAGCAGGGTGGCACATGTCCCCTGCACAGGAGCATCCACTCCCTGCTCCCTTCTGCAGAGTGCTCAAGGAAAGGCTCTCCGGACCTGGAAAATGGGCACTAAAGGATCCTGAGCGTCTACAGCAGGCCTGGAGGTGTCCCCTGCCAGGACATCCCAAGGAGACACTTGGCCCCACGCTGTTCTTGCTGCTGCCAACCATGCTGCTTTCAGGTCTGTGTCAAGAATTTGAGATGCTGAACGCCCACATCCTTACCCAAATTCTATGAGACATGTGCTGCAAGAGCAGCTGCCTGCTAATGAGGTTCTTCTAATTACCCTCCGATTTCTGGCGACCTCTATACCTACTGTGGAAGGCCTTTCCTCTGCTTATCTTTTCACAGAATCCCAGAATCATTAAGGTTGGAAAAGGCCTCCAAGATCATCGAGTCCAGCCTTTGACTGAACACCCCCTTGACAACAACCAGAGCACTGAGTGCCACATCCAGCTGTTTGTGGAACACTTCCAGGGAAGGTGAGGCCACCACTTCCCTGGGCAGCCCATTCTAATGCATAACCAACCATCCAGTAAAGAAATATTTCCTGATGTCCAACCTGAACCTCCACTGCTGCAGCTTGAGGCCGTTTCCTCTTGTCCAGAGGCTTCTTGCCAGGGAGAAGAGGCCAACTCCCACCTGGCTGCAGCCTCCTCTCAGGAAGCTGTAGAGAGCAAAAAGGTCTCCCCTGAGCCTCCTTTTCTCCAGGTTTTTACCATTTCCCCTTCATTTTTCTACATCTGCCATCTTCTCTTTCCCTTAGCACATAAATTGATTTTTAATCCTCCTTGCCTTCACCCTACTCCCAGATTAAACAAAGGAGAGAAAAAAGGCAGTTTGGTCATAAAAGCTGCTAAATCCATTAGCTCTCCCATGTGAAAAGCCCTGGCCCAGATATTGTACTGCCCCTGTGGCCCTCAGCCCACATGCAAGGGCCTGGGGGGCACAGCTCCACACCAGCTCACAGCCCTGCTCCCAGTCCCTTGGCACAGGAACAGCCCCATGGCTGCACAGAGGCCTCCTCTGGTGAAAACCAAGTACAGACACGTTGTGAATAAACTGAGCTGTTTTTTTTCCAGCACCATGAGGCAGACTAAGGAATCAACTAGACCTTTCAAAGCTTTCCTCTGTAGATTTTTCTGCCGTCTTCTGAAGTCACATCTCACAGCTTTTGGTAACGTCATTAGATAAGAGGAGGAAAAAAAAGAAAACAAATTAAAGACCATAGAATCATAGCATGGTTTGTGTTGGAAGGGACTGTAAAGACCATCCCATTCCAAACCCTCTGCCATGGGCAGGGACAACTTCCACTATCCCAGGTTGCTCCAAGCCCCGTCCCACGTGGCCTGGGACACTTCCAGGGATGGGGCAGCCACAGCTTCTCTGGGCAACCTGTGCCAGGGCCTCACCATCCTCACAGGGAAGAATTCTACCTAATACCGAATCTAACACTTCCCTCTTTCAATTTAAAGCCATTCCCCCTCGTCCTATCATTCCATGTAATTTTCCAAAATCCCTCTCTGGCTCTCCTGGAGCCCCTTTAGGCCCTGGAAGGGGCTCTGAGGTCTCCCTGGAGCCTTCTCTTCTCCAGGTGAACACCCCCAGCTCTCCCAGCCTGGTTCCAGAGCAGAGGGGCTCCAGCCCTCAGAGCATCTCCGTGGCCTGCTCTGAACTTGATCCAACAGCTCCACATCCTTCTTTTGCTGGAGATTCCAGAGTTGGACACAGCACTGCAGGTGGGGATTCACCAGAGCAGAGTGGAGGGGCAGAATATCCACCTTCAACTCCCTGCCCACACTTTTCACTCAGCCAGGGCACGATTGGCTTTTGTGCTGTGAGTGCACAGTGCTGGCTCATGTCCAGCCCCTCACCCACCAACACCCCCGAGTCTTCTCAGGGCTGCTCTCGATCCGTTCCCTGCCCAGCCCGTGTTTGTGCTTGGGATTGCCCCATCCCAGGTGCAGCACCTTGAACTTGGCCTTGTTGCACTCCCTGAGGTTTGCACAGAGACACTTCTCCAGGCCCCTCTGGATGCCATCCCTTCTCTCCAACGTGTGACCACACCACACAGCTCAGTGTTGTCGACAAAATTGCTGAGGGTGTTCTCGATAGTGAAGGACATTAGATCATAGAGGACAAAAAAACTTCCACAGCAAAATGTTTGCTCTTCCCATTAAAAAAATCTATATTCACTCTGCAGACTCAGAGAACCTCTTTCCCCCCTCCAAAAAACTCCCATCAAAACAATCAAACCCCCCTGGCTGTGTTCCCTCAAACCTTACAGAATTTATGGCAGTCCTGCCCCAAAAGCCCCACAGTGAGATGTTGCTTTAGCTTGCAGAGCATGGAAGAAGACTCCCAGGTGTTCAATTATTTTGTGCTGCTCCAACATCTGCTCCCTATCTTTCCCAGGAGAAGGGCAGTGGGCCAAGAGAATCATCTAGTGGCCCATATCCAGCAGCAGTTGGACTGCCTTAGATGATCTCAGCTGGTTTTTGTATCAGGTTTCCTATTGAAGTAGTGAGGAGAGTCTATCTAAGAACTTTGTTCTCCAGAGAAGCCCATTTTTATTAGTAGAAAACGATTAAGCCACTTTCAGGCAAATGGTTCTTTATTGTTATCCTCCTGAGCACTCTATTAAATGGGCACTGGAGAGCTGTTTGCAGGAATGTTTGCTGAGACTGGGTTAAAGGTATTTTATTAGAAGGCCCCTTGTCCTTTTATTTTGACAACTTTGCGTGTGATTTAGTTAATCAGACAACTGGGTCTGAGCTGGTCAAGAACCTCTCCCTTCGTATCCAGGTCAGATCTTGTCAGCGCAGTCACTGGAATGTGAGGGACAATCCACCTCAGCCCAAGGAGATTCTAAAGCAGCTCCAAGGATTGTGTCCTAAATGTGCCTGTTTCTCCCCACTGATGTCAGACACTCCGGGATCACTAACCCAGCTTGCCAACAAAATAAACCTCTAAGAGTTAATGAGATGAATCCCTGTTTCACTATCAGGTTTGGCAAGCCTGGAATATGGAGACTCCCCCACGTGGCTTGTTCTGCTCTGCAGGGCCAAGAGCTGCCCCCAGATAGTGCCACAGCCCCCCACCCACACTGAGATCCCACTGCCAGACCCAGCTGGCCTGGAGATCCTCTGGTGGGATGGTCAGCTCTGCTGGGCATCCAAAGGAGACCCAGAGGAAAGGAAAGTTCTCTTGTGCCGTGTGAGGTTGAAAAATTCCTCGTGACAGGTGGGTCCCTCTGGTCTGCATATTCCTCAGTGACTTCCCTAGAAGATTTCAAACAGTTAGAGACATTTCTTGGTTGTTAGGGAGAAGATCTGGTGGAGGTAGAGTGGGAGAAAACAGCTGTTTGTGCAGGCAGTGCAGTCATTTGCTCCCTTTTTAGCCATGCAAATGAGCTGCACTGCTTGAAGGCATTTCTACACCTGGAACTGCATCCACAGCCAGGGAGATGCAGTCTCCTGAATCTGTTATGGTCCACTGGGACATGCCTGGTGTGTAGACAAAGGTCTACATCACTGTGTTAAAAGGCAATAACTCAAGCCAGGAATCTGAAGATCAGTAGGTATCCTGTTGTGTTCCTGCTTTTACCTTTTAGCAAATATGAAGTGGCTTAACCCACGGAGTTGTGC
The DNA here is from genome assembly GCA_013400975.1 of Atrichornis clamosus. Taxonomy (NCBI): domain Eukaryota; kingdom Metazoa; phylum Chordata; class Aves; order Passeriformes; family Menuridae; genus Atrichornis; species Atrichornis clamosus. The sequence continues at coordinate 29,600 of WBMZ01006153.1, forward strand.
ACCTCAGGATGCTGCAGGGTGCCGTAGGAGCCACCAGTGAGAGATGGGGTGCTGCAGATTCCATCCCAGCTGACTGGACAGGAGGCTGTTGAACTCAATACCCTCAAAGGGAATTTATTTGAAACAAAGCCCTTGATTCCTGTACCAAATCATGTGTCCCCTGCAGCTCCTCTAGGAATGTTTCAGACACACATTTTGCTAACAGAGTGAATAATTCAGGTGCAAGGCTCCAGTATCCTACTGCTCCTGCAGTCAAGAGTACAGTGACCAGTAAATTCAGAGTTCTTTTCCCTACCTGACCTACCTCCTCTTTCTGGAGCTCCAGCACCACTTGGCACGAGGACAGAGTTTGTTGTTTCCTCCTCTCAGGTAAATAAGCTAAAGATGCCCTTTGGCAACCTCTTGTGATTCATGATCAGCTGTTTAAAGAAATTACATTGTGTGAATCATCCTTCCAGTGGAAGCTACATCCCCACTGAAGGGAGTCAGCAGAAGGGAATGTGTGTGAGCTGCTCTGGTAGAAAATGGGCAAAGCAGCAATGAACAAGACACAACAGGAGGTCATCAAGGGAATTATACCTGTGGAATTGCTCTAGATTAGAAGCCTTCCACTTTCAGTAGAGACTACAGAGGCAGAAAATGGTGGAGAACTATAAAAATGGTATTGAGAAGGTAAATCAGGAAAAAACATCCGCTTGCCTTCCTAATACAAGGATGGAAAGATGCCAAAAAAGAAAAAAAATCAGGTATTCCTGGTTCAAAATAACAAAAAGGTCTTAACCTAAAATGTTATGACCTGACAGATGCTAGAAGCTTCCAAGGATTCAAAGCAACTCCATGGAGGAAAAGTCCATCGAGTCAATTAAATACCATGAGACCACCTCTTCCTCAGAAAGCTTCTGAAATATTTTTCAGTAGATGCTGAGAGATAGTTCAGGGCACTTAAATGTTAATGTTTGCCTCTTGCTAATATTTTTTGTAGGACTTTGCAAGACTGCTCGCTGATTTCTGGCGTAACTCAGTGCAGGCATTCTTACATTTTCTGTTGTCACACCTTGTCCTTCTCCACAGGCCTTCTCTCAATCCATTCTCCCCCCAGCCTGTATTGATAGCAGGGGTTGCCCTGAACACATGCAGGACCTTATACTTGTCCTTGCTGGACCTCATGAGATTCACACAGGTCACTTCTGGAGCTGGCCCAGGTCCCTCTGGGTGGCCCCATCCTTCAGGAGCGTCACTGCACCCTCAGCTTGGTGCCACCTGCAAATTAGCTGAGGCTGTGCTCAGTGCCATTGTCTGTGTCATTAATGAAGATGCTCATCCCCATACAGACCCCCGAGGGACACCACTGCCACTGACGTCCATTAGAACACTGGGCCACTGACCACGACCCTCTGGATGTGACCATCCAGCAATTCCTTATCCACTGAACAGCCCGCTCACCAAATCCACCTCTTTCCAATGTGGAGAGAAGGATTCTGGGGGAAGCTCTGTCAAAGGCTTTACAGGATTCCAGATAAAAGACATTTGTAGCCCTCCCCTTGTCCCCTGATGGAGTCACCCCATCAGAGAAGGCCCTTGGGCTGGCCAGGCAGGATGTGCTTTTGGCAAAGCCATTCTGGCTGTCTTGAATCACTTCTCTGTCCTCCAGGAGCCTTCACACAGCTTCCAGGAGGGTCTGCTCCATGATCTTTCCAGGCACAGAGGTGAGGCTGACAGGTTTGCAGTTGCCAGAGTCCTCCTTTCTATACTCTCTAAAAATGCCTGCAGTTTCCCATTTCCCCGTCACCAGGGGCTTCACCTGACTGCCATATAAATATATAATTTACAGAAATATGTTTTATAAATATATCTTTAAATATGTGTTATGTAATTTATTATGTAAATTTCTATTTTGATCTGAACTGAAAGCTGCAGCATTCTTGCAGTTCCACTTATAACTCCTCTATTGCTACATGGCCAAGATTTATCCTACCACAGTTTAGGCATTTAGATGGGTGAATTTTCTAGGACTTTCCCTGTTCTATGTTTTCTGTTCCTAGGAATAGACCCCTCCTGTGACTATCAGGGGACTCCTGACATCTGGGAGCTTCTCTCCTTCCAAAGCCTGGATAAAACTGGAATTGGAAGCAAGACACATTTACACAGCGTTTCCATACTTGGCACTCACTGAGGGAATTATATATCATTATCTGACAGCACCTCTTTATCAGAGGGCGGGAGGAAAAGCCTCAAAGAGCACAGGGCACAGAAAATAAAGCTGATGGTGAGAACTCCCAGTTCCACAGGAGAGTGGAAGCAGTCTGCTGCTCAAACTGCCCTGTAAGCCCAGGCTGGGGCTCTGGGTTTTTTCATGAAGAGCCTGTGAACCTCACGTTGTCATATCCCAAGGGACACTCGGGTTTCACATGCAAGGCACCAGCTGACATCACCACGGTCGAGATCACAGCCAGCCCCACTGATTTCTCTGCAGTGCCTTCGTTCCTGGAAGTCTGGTTCTCCAACCATTTGCATCCAAAAGCAAATCACCACAGATGGATGAAGTTTTCTGCCTTCTAGAAATTAAGGTTGGAAAAGAGCTTCAGGATCACCAAGCCCAACAGTTTGCCCAACACCACCACCCCGTTCACCCCGAAACCATTTCCTCAGCTGCAAATCCAGATGATTTTTGAACAATTCCAGGAATGGTGACTCCAAAGAGAGATAAGAAACCGCCCCCCACCCTGAAATTTAACAACATATTTGTTATTTCTCAAAACAGAATCTTAAAAACTTTTTTCACTAAAAGAGTTGCTACATAGATTTATTTCTTGACCAAAGTTTTTGACACTCTGTAGAAAGAATTGGAAAAAGCAGCATTAAACTAACAAGGAATATAAATCTCTGCCTTCTCCCATAATCCAAATATCAATAACTCATGCTCTTCAGAAAGATTAATTGATAACTCTGTCTGAATTTCCACCTACAACTATAAAGAAGCTCAATATGCACAAAACTTTTGTATTTAATAAAAATGTATGATTGTTTCTAAAGAAATCATGAAACCATGAATAAGTACATGCCTAAGGAGTATTCCTTATCATTATCTGTCTAGAATGGTGGATATTGATTGTAGTGAGATATGGATATTGATTGTAGTGAGATAAGGAGCCTAAACTAAAACTATTTGAAGAAATAAGTGTTCTCTGGAGGCCAAAAGTTGTCTGTGGTTCCTGCTTGGCAACAAGCATGGAAAAAACCCTCCACAAGCTTTCAGACATTCATGGATATTTATCTGATTGTGACTGATAAGGAGAAGTCTCCTTTCAGGATTATCATTGTATCCAAAGAGTGTGGGTACCTATCAGAATCTCTTAATTCTCCCCTTAAAACCCACCCCATAAAACACTCCCTTTCAAATCTTGGAGACCTTCAGATCTTGCAGATTGGTTGAAGGGGAGTCCACCTGAGAATTTTTGTGCTGCAGATAGATTGTCTGAGGGTTTGTTGTCTAAGTCCTGGCCGAGAAATTTCCTCTTTAATTAAAGCATAATAAAGACAGTAATGAAGCAGATTTGAGGTCACCATGGAGTGATGGAGTCCAGCTCCTGTCTGCAGTTGACACACACACACACACCTTCCGTCACCTTCCAGTTGACTCTTCCAGCAGCTGGAAGATTCACTACGTCCTCCTTAGACAGTTCTTGCTAAAATTATTAATGACCAACTTGTGGCTAAATTCAAAGGTCACGCTCCCCATCTGAACTCTCTTGATTTATAAGCTGTTTTTGCCACTTGGGACAATTCTGCCTTCCTTTATCTCGAGGCACAGACAGATTGCTCCCCTAACCCCACAGTCAAGTGTTTTTCTTTTAATTTCTCTGACAGGATGTCTGGAGTTAATTCCTTGCTGCACTCCTGCCTGTGAGGTGAGGATTTTCCAGCAGTGCTCAACGTCTTTGATTCTCAAAATAACCTCAGTCTAATATCTGGTCCTCTCTTCTTGCATAAAACACCTTTGGAGGAAGATTCTCTACTGCTGAAGGAGGACAACTGGAAACACTTTCAGCTGTAGAAGGCAAAAAAAAAAAAACCCTTTTCCTTCAAAAGAGGAGAAAATAGAAGGAAATAACAGCGTGGTGAGGACTGCGGAAGGTCTGTGATTATCCCGAGCACCAAATCTGTGTTAGCCAAGCCACCACGAAGAGGTTTTCATGGAAGGAGTTTATTGCTGCTTTTGCAAATGCCGCTTAGGAAATTTTCTCTTGAGGAACTGATTCCTGCTGATGTTTTATCTGATGCAATTCTTTATGTTGCATAAGTAAATAATCTTTTATCTGGAGAGAAATAATTGTTGGGGTTTTTTTTCATATTTCTCTCAGAACTTCACTATCTCAATTTCTTACTCCATTTATTACATTTTTTTCCCCAATACACTGGGTCCCAGGTGCCGCATAGCATTTATGTGTGAAATAGTACCTTCCAAGGTAAGTCAGGAAGTAAAGGTGCAGCTTTAGCCATTACAAAATACCTCCTGGTTGTGCTTGCACAAAGGGAATAGTTGTGGCTCTTGCTGCTAGTAGTTTATCATCATTTAGTAGGCCAGACTGTGTAACAATGAATGTGCTTTGTCACTGGAGTGTAACTGGTAATTACATTCAGATACGTTCTGTTTTCCCTTGCTTTTTTTTCCCTGCATTTTTTATTTTCTGTGTAAATTTTCTTCCTCTGCATTTGGCTGAAAACCAGTTTTCTTGAATCGAACATGACAGAGCTAAAAATCTTTTTCCTTTGCCTTCTAGTAGAAATCTCTTCAGCTGTTCCCATGCTTCAGGGAGAGTTTTTGCAGTTTAGTGTATGTTGATATAAAATCTGATCTCTGACTGCAGCCTCCCTTCCCTTCTCTGAGCATGAAAATCACAGAATCACGGAATCACGGAATGTTTGGGTTGGAAGGGACCTTAAAGATCATCCAGTGCCACCCCCCTGCCATGGGCAGGGACACCTTCCACTATCCCAGGTTGCTCCAAGCCCTGTCTAACCCAGCCTTGGACACTTCCAGGGATGGGGCAGCCACGAAATTCTGTGCAAATCAAAGGCAGGTTCATCCAAAATTTCTGTCTTCTTCTCCTGTAACATGAGCAGATGAAAACATTAAATTAGATTAAATATTCGCAACAAGAGAGCACTGTATCCTTGGGCTCTGTCAAACATAGCAGAGAAAAGAAAATTGAAAGCCTGTGAGTGGAAGCAAAAGCCAGACAAATGCATTTCAGAAATAAAAATACTTTCTTAAATAAGTAGGAAAAGTAACCACTAGAGTAATGTACCAGAGAAAGGAGAAGGTTTTTAATATCTGAGGGATTCACCTAATAAAAGGTTAGATATATCTGAAATGAATGTGCCTGTAGCTGAACTAACCCTTGTTTCCCTTTCCAGTCCCAGAAACCTCATTCATAGTCACCGGAAACCAGTGCATGAATCATATCAACCTAAGGGAGGCGTGTAAAATAAATGAGAAAAATCATATCCTAAAAGTGCTATTTTTCTCCACTAATTTTAAAGGAACGTGTGTTGTCGACATCTACAGATGGACGAGATGACTCCCACTCTAGGTGTCTCCAAGACAAGTCCATTGCCCACTTCAAGGAGATGCTTTATCCAAAAATAAATCACTGACTTCAATAAATGATAATTTTAATGATTTTTGGCCCCAGATGAATGGAAAGGTGTGGAACTTAATACTGATAGAATGAAATGCTTGGTAAGACAAGTTTTCTGTGATGGAACATATATCCTTAAAAAATGATAGAGAAAAAGTGCAGTTTAAAACCAAAGGAATTGGAAAATTTAAAAAAAATACCAAGATTATCCAGAGGAAACATTAAGAATAATGAAATAAATTTAGTAGGATATGTTATAACTTGACAGCTTTAATCAGTCTGTAATTGCTAAAGGTCAAGACAAAAATAACAGAATATATTACACTAGACTTCAGATTCTTACACTTTCATCTAATTTACCTTTTCTGGGCAAAGTGAAGACTGGATTAGACAGGCAAAGGATCTGATGGATACAGGAGATTCCTATATTCTTAAAATATCCTGAAAACAAAACCCCATTCAGCTTATTTTCTGAGGTAATTAATAGTATTCAAACAGACAAATAAACAAAACCACCACCTTCTCTTCTTATTTGGATCTGGATTTCTGCTCTGTGCTGGAGTTTACCACTCTGCTTTTTGAGTTTCTTACGTTTTCTTTAAAGAGGTGGTGGATTTCCTGATTTTGGCAGTTCTCTTTCAACAGTAACAAGGATTGTTATCAGAGTTACAGAGAAATGCATGTTACAGAATGCAAAACAGAGAGTGAGTTAATTACACAAATCAAAGTCATGCAGAACAAAAGACATCACACTTCACATGGCAGAAAGGAATAGTGGAGTGTCACTTCAGGGGAAAGCTCCCAAAAATGATTCTTCAGCACTTTCTTTTATCTTTGAACTGTCTCACTTCCATTTGTATTAATCATTTATACTTGCTTTACAGAGTCTTACAGTGAATAAACAGTGAATAAACTCAATCAGTTTAATATAACTCCTTTCATGTTTTTGTCACAGCAAGACTATCTCAGAATTTAGTGTAACTCTGCACATATTTTACATTTGAAATGAACAGTTCCTCACATGTTGCTTATTCTAACTACCAGCTTTGTTTCTGCTCTCTGTTCAATCAAAGCATTGTCTGATTCTAATGAGCTGACACCCCAGAAGGTGGATATAACACATTCTTATACTAAAAAATTAGTGACTTATGAGTTGTTTTTTTTACCCCCTGTACTAGCAAGATTAGCAAGAATCAGATACTACCTATGCTCAGGAGAAATACTTTATGTCTTTTTTTTCCATCAACATACCATGGATTCACTTAATGTCTGCCTAACAACCTAATTCCTTTTTCACTCAATTTAGTCGAAAGCCTTGTGCAAAGGTTGCAGCATCCTTTCTTCAATCACTTCTGATCTTTCCACTTCATTCAATTGCAGCTGTTTGCATTTCTCTTTTTCATTCCTCTGGCCTCTGTCCACCTGTGCTACTGCTTTAAAGATGCTGGGTTTGTAATTTCATTAGAGAGATTCTTTTGCATGAGGATAGTGATGGGTCAGGGGGGAATGATTTTAAACTGAAAGAGGAGAGAATCAGATTAGATGATTGGAGGAAATCCTGCCCTGTCAGGGTGGTGAGGCCCTGGCACAGGTTTCCCAGAGAGGCTGTGGTTGCCCCATCCCTGGAAGTGCCCAAGGCCAGGTTGGACGGGGCTTGGAGCAGCTCGGGATAGTGGGAGGTGTCCCTGCCCATGGCAGGGGGTGGGACTGGATGATTTTTAAGGTCTCTTCCAACCCAAACCATTCCATGTTTCTACGATTCAATGGTAGCTGAGTTTCTCACAAACCTCAGGGGCAAACTTACACCAACCTTACAAGAGGTGGTGAATGAAAGGTTTTAGAAACACTGGCAAAGATACAAGTCTAGCATTCAATGCTTTTTCTCCTAGTGAAGAGATTCTTAAAATAGTTTGTCTCCACTGAAAGTAAAAATATGAGTTTTTTCCACTAAGTGAAGATGTCTGCAGTATAAATGTTTACGTTCCTAAATGTGGAAGGACTATCACTACAGCCTCCTCTTCCATATGTACATCTACTCAGTGCAAATAAGGTCAATAATTCCTGTTATAATACACATTGCTCATGCTGATTTTAAGTGCTTTTACAGCCAAAGATAAAGTATATCCCTCAGATGTCTCCCGTGATATCCTTGGCTTTTCACCAAGTACGTGCAGACTTAATACCATTAGATCTACAGGCAGCATAAATTTACATATTGCAAAATTGCTGTAGCACCATTTAATCTTTCTAAACAACCTCTACATGTGTTTTTTAAAGTAATAAATATGCATCCTGCAAACACATTAAGAGTTAAGCTGAGGTGATTCTTTCTCTGGAGTAACAGCTGTGTCTGGTGAATAGAAAACCTGAGCCGAAGTTGTGACAGTGACTGTGTTATCTTATTTTTCCTTCTCTTCCTCAGTTTCCCCATTTAAAAATAGCTATTATGGTACTGGTCTCCCCTGGAGAACACCAGCAGCACAACAATGAACTACAGAGTGTTTTTCCTCCATCTCATGGTAGCACATGATGACACACCCATGAGTTATAGCTGCACAATCCCTGGATTCAGCTGTTTTCCTGGGACAATCCAGCCCAGGAATCCATAAAGGCTTTGCCATCAGCGTGGAGAGGCCAGAAGTGAAGTTGATTTTCTATATATTTGTGACTAACCCAGATAACTCAAGCATCTGCTCTGCTGATGAATATTTCAATGAAGCATGGAGCTGGTTTTCTGCAATGAGCATGAAAACACAATCCAGCTGCAGAGCCTCTAACTTTAAATGTCCCTTTTATTCATTTCTAGTTCTTTTTTAAGAGCAATAAAGCACATCATTCTGTGAATTCCGCTGTTTTACACTTAGGACCATAATGAAATGCCCTGAATGAACGTGGATTGGAAATCTAGAAAAAAAAACCAAATAGAAATGTCGACATTAGCAATAAAATCTTTATAAGCTGCAATTTTTGTGGACATCTTTGTCAGGTCTTTTTTTTTCAAAGAGCTTTCCAAATCATGACAGGCAAGCAGGCTGGCTTAACACAATCATTTAGATTGCATGGAATTGTCTCCAAGTAAAATTGCCAGTGATCATTCTCATTTGAAGCACTTCAGAGCATCTCCTTAGAAATCCTAGGCAGAAATTTGCAATATGAATTGGAATTAGCTCTATGGGGGAAGCAAAACAGCCTGGGGATTCCTGAATAACAAACAAAGTGTTGGTGAAATAATAATTATCCTCAGTGCTTGGAAGATGGTTCATCACAGAGCCCTGCCGTGCCCTCGGGCAGCCAGAGCAGGGTTTGTGCTCTGCACCACTGAAAAGCTGTGTCTGGGGAGAGGAGCACAGCACCTGCAAACAGCACATCAGCCCATGGATCATTCAGGGTTAGGGACGGGATGGGTGGCCAACGTGATGCTTAGGCAGCCTCATGCCCTCTTTCCCTTGTAATTTGATTCATTCCAAATTTAGAAGTGCTTTTCTCGCACGTAAGTGTATAAATGTCGACGTGGTAAAGAATGAAAATAGCAGGAGTGGGGAGTATTTTATAGATTTGAGATTGCTGGTGATCAGAAAAGGATTTTATAGAAATATAGAATAGAATCACAGAATCATTAAGGTTGGAAAAGACCTCTAAGTTCATCAAGCCCAACCTCTGACCAAACACCACCTTGTCAACCAGGCCAGAGGGCCAGAGCACCGAGTGCCACCTCCAATTCTTTTTTGAACACTTCCAGGGATGGGGACTCCACCACTTGCCTGGGCAGCCCTTTCCAATGCCTTGTCACCTTTTCAAGGAAGAAACTCTCCCTGATATCCAACCTGAACATCCCATGGAGCAACTTGAGGCCATTTCCTCTTGGAAAAGGCATTTATGGGGCTCAGCATTTCCTAAGTAGCCTGGCCTTGGAAACCAGAAATAATGCTGCCCATGCTCACTTTCCATCATGAGTGAGCCTAGAAAACCCAAGGAAGCAGTTTTCCAATTTTCTTGTTTCCCTCAGTGTGTTTCTTCAGCAGACATTTTCAATGTCTCATCAGCTGTGAACCCCTGTGGTTTTTTCCCTCTCCAGTGCTGTACAGCAAATTTAAGCCTACAAACATCTCAGCTGTGTAATTACCACAATCAGGGAAAATGGGTGAGAAATAATTCTAGAGTAATTCAAAATTATTACTTTCCAGGCCACTGGAAAATGGAACAGGCAGGAAAGGACGAGTGCAATGACACCAACCCCCCCTTCAGGGCAGGGAGATTTCGGGTGCCAATGAATCCAGAGATGGATTTAACTCTGTTCAAAGTCACATTTTGTGTGGAAATTGGTAACTGTGCATTTGTGGCTGCACAAGGCAACAGAGAGACCGGAAAAAGCAGTAATTTAGAAGTGGAGAATTCGGAAGAGATGAAGACTAGACCAGAAAATGATGGTGTCAGCCCCTGAGCCAGGCCCTTTGAAGGTCTCTCAGGTCCATGTGCATGGAAAACACCCCTTCAGCGGGAGAAGTGTGGATAGGCCTGCTTGACACAGAGACATTTGCTACAGCCTGTCTAGAAAACGCATCTTTGGCTCTGGTGATGCTCTCGGGTCTTCCACCTTTAGAGGTTTGTGCTGAACCTTGCATAATGTTGCTTTGCTCTTATTTTCTCAGCATGGTGCTGCACTCTCTTAATCCTAAAAAGCTGAGCACTATTTTATTTTCAAGGGAAGAAATAAGAGAAAGGACAGGAAAGGAGGGAGGAAGACTTACTTCCTTTTTTTTTTTCAATTTTTTTTAGTTTTTCCTCCAGATAACAGAAGAATAGTATTTACCAAGAGACTTTGGTTCTCAAAATGCATAAGCCTGGGCTCCAATAACCTCCTCCTGGACCAGAGGTGACCCTGAAGGCAATATCCCTCCCCTCATGCAGGCCCTGTGCTAACAAACTGGGCTCAGACTCTGTTCGGTGTAATGGCCATGGCCAGTGTCTCCAAGGGAAAATTAAGCTGCATTCCCAAATGAGTCACACTCAGACTGTCAGGAAAGAGCAACACAATCTGAACATTAGCTAATTAAAGGTGGTGAGGGGGAGAAAACTCCAGAACTCAAGTCATTGAGGGGTTCTAACATCAAATTGGAGAAAACTTTTGGGAATAGCAAATTTTCTCTGGGAAAACAAGCATCTCATCATGCAAAATTTGCTCTGTAGTGTAACTTAGGGACCCAACTTTACCTCTTCAACAGCAAAAGACCTACTTCCAGTCATATTTTCATTCAGCCTCTGCTTTTTGAGGTCTAGTTAACACTTTCTCAAAGAGGTGTTAATTAAATAGGTTTAATCTCCTGGCATGCAATAAACTGACTGAAAGGAGGTTGTAGTGGGGTGGGGTTTGGCCCCTTCTCCCAGGAAAAAAGTGACAGGATGAGAGGAAATGGCCTCAAGTCTCATCACGGGAGGTTTAGATTGGATATTAATAAAAATTCCTTCACTGGAAGGATGGTCAGGCATTGGAACAGGCTGCCCAGGGAAGGAGTGAGCCATCATCTCTGGAAGTGTTGGAAAACCTGTGGATGTGGCACTTGGGGACAAGGCTTAATGATGAATACAGTGGTGGTGTGTTAATTGTTGGACTCGATGATCTCAGAGGTCTTTTCCAACCTTGATGTTTCTATGATTCTGTGATTCTAAACTTCCTTTTACTCCATCAAGTGTCTTTTTGAGGAGAGGAGGTTTGTTTCTTAGCCAAGGTCTTCCAGTCAGGGCCTGAGAATCTTAACCCCTTCCCATCAAGATTTTACTTTACAGAATCTGTCATGACATCCAGCCATACCTTGCTAGGCAATAATTAATCATCCAAAACTAAACCCATCCTGGGGTGGGTGGTGGTGAGATAATTCAAGGACACGTGCACCTGCATCTGCATCAGGAGAACATGAAAAATATACAGTTGTCCTCCAAGGGCCTTGTAAATGTGTCCAGTACCACGAAAGTCTCTTCTATCTCAGGCAGCTGACGTATGGAGAGGGAACGGTAGATTAATGGAAGAGTTTGGGCTGGAAGGGATCTCCAGGGGTCATCTCATCCAGCCCCCTGCCATGGGCAGGGACACCTCCCACTAGACCAGTTTGCTCCAACCTGGCCTTGGACCTTTCCAGGGATGGGGCAGCCACAGCTTCTCTGGGAAACCTGTGCCAGGGCCTCACCACCCTCACAGGGAGGAATTTCTTCCTTAGAATCAGGGAATTATCCCTGTGACAACTCTGGACTAACAATTATGACACACAGCAAACGGCAGCTGGGCTGCCTCTGAGCTCCTTGAGTTTGTTGCAGAGTGTTTGGCTTGGCTGGTCCCTGGCAGGCTTAGAGCTTGTCGTCTCTACCTTGCCGTGTCCCTGAGCTCCGTGTCATGAGCCTTTACAGATCAACACAGGAAGGGCAAAGCAATGAGGGCACAAAAGTGCTGCCTGGGATCACCAAGCCCCAGACAGGTCTGGTTTGTGGTTTTAGTGGTTTTTTCTCTTTTTCACATCACTCATGAGCAGTAGCAGCATTTCCTTGCTGTGTACAGAGGTCCACTGACGTAAGGGTGACGTCTGGAAGGAGTCAAAGACGTCATTCCCATGAAAGCAAAATGGGGAGGTTTTTCTAAATGTAATAAATATTAAAATACTGCAACTGTCTATCCTAACTGGCAGCAGACAGCCTTAAAAATCTATTAAAGGAGATTAAGGATGTGGAAAGCATTTCAGTTCATAAGCCAGCAAATATAAGAGCTTTAAGAGGGAGGGTTGGAAGCTGGTGTAAGGCTCCTCTCCTTGATGATAAATGTGAACATGATTTCAAGCAGTGCAGAGGTATCCTCAGTCCCACACGAAGGGATTGATTAGGGAGGCAGCTCAGGACTGAAATACAAAGTGCAGACTCTTCACCTGTAAACAGAGCTGTTTTCACATGGCCAAACCTTCCTATAATCACCACTGCAGATATCACATGAGCCAGCAGTTCTGGGTCTATTTTTCCTTGCAGATAATGAGGTTAATTGACAGCTGCATCGTCCTGATAAGACCTGATGGAAGATGAAATGCAGGCCCAGAGAGAGGTAGAACAAGATAACTCTAATGCCCAGCATAAACAACAAGGCTGACCATTATTAAATCTGTGTTTTCATGGAAAGGGGGAAAAAAAGTTACTCCTATACATGGTTTCTTTTCCAGCAAATAATGTAATAACAGCAAATGAGGCACTTGAATCCAAGAGGAGCAGTGCAATAATTTCTTGTAATTTGGAGCGTTACACACCTGAGAATTAGAGATGCAAGAACAGGGGCTACGTTTGTGTGTGTGTATGCGTGTGTGTATGTTTTGAAAAGCAGTTATTTAAAAAAGATTGTAGAGGGAGAGAAGATAAAATTCAATGTGATCCTCTTTGTCTGTCTATGCAAAAAAAAAAAAAAAAAAGAGTAGGAGTGGTTATTGGCTCTGTGAAGAAGAGAATAATGTGTTATTTTTGCTCTCTATACTGTTTCTGTGGAATTCATCCAGGAAAAATGCATGTCCTTGTGCACTGCTGGTGGAAAAAAATAAAAATTACCCGAACTTACAGAACACGCTTGACACTATTTATCTGCAAACCCAACATTTGCTGCTGAGCAGGTCAGACCCAGCTCATTTTATAGTCAGTGGGAAGAAATAGGCCCTTTTCAGGTGCAAGTCACATGGCATTTTTCAGATATTTATTTTAGGGTGAGATAAATCGTGTCCTGGTTTCCACTGACTGCTTTCACTGGCTCTTCAGTGACTGCCAAGAGTCAAGAGGGAATAACTCCAGTAGAGATGTTTCTATTGAAAAAATTGGTATTCAGTTATATAAATCACAGTCTGAAAGGCCAACGAAAAAAAAAAGCCATCACGAAATGGCTTAGAGTAGATTGATAATGGTCATATAATATATGAATATAACATATTGGAAGGAAATCAGGCCTTCTGATAAGCTCTTTAACTTAATTGTAAAGGACAGAGGAAGAGTGGCTGGAAGTTGAAGTTAGATTATACATCATGTGAGAAATAAAGCATGTTTTTAGTACTCAGTAAACAACTCTAAGCCAAGCCATATATTCTTCCTTCCTGATGCCTTCAAATAAAAATAGAATGTCTTTCTGAAGGAGGTGCTTCAGCCAGAACAAATCATTGAGCACAGGCTCAGCGTGGGTTGAATGTCATAGAATTATAGAATTACTTAGTTTTGAAAAGACCCTTACGATCACTGAGCCTGGACATAAACTTGATCGTGCCAAGCTCATCACTGAGCCCTGTCCCCAGATGCCACATCCACACCGTTTTCAAATCCCTCCAGGGGTGGTGACTCCACCATTGCCCTGGGCACCCTTTGCCAGTGTTTGACAACTCTTTCCATGAAGAATTTTTCCCTAATATCCAACCTGAACCTCCCCTGGCACAGCTTGAGGCCATTTCCCCTTGTCCTGTCCCTTGTTCCCTGGAAGCAGAGCCTGATCCCTCTGGCTGCCCCCTCCTGTCAGGGAGTTGTGGAGAGCCAGAAGGTGCCCCCTGAGCCTCCTTTTTTCCTTCTTTCTCCTGTAGCTACGGTTAAAAATCAAAGTGTTACATTTCCTCTTTATCTCTAACTTTGTAAAAGATTCTCATATGACAAAAAGATAAATTGAGCTTTTCTTCCCACCTTTTGCTCTTTCTCATTCTTTTTCTCTCTTTCTTTACACAGTGTATAAGGGAAATGAGTCAAATAATTTTGCATATTCATAGAAAATATTTTTTCCTGATTTACAAGAAGTTGTCATGGATAGTTGTTTTAATTTTGGTTTGGTTTTTGTTGTTTGGGTTTTTTTAAATTTTAAGGTATGTATTAAATCATGGGGTGTAACAATGCTCAGAAGAACTAAAAGCAAATAAAAGACTTTATAGTGTAGGTTTAGAGAGAACTGAATCTCCTCACCTCAGCAGTGGTTCAGAGGTTTTGAAAGGATGCTACACAGCATGAACTTGATATGTAATATATTTGGCAGATATTGTGATTGCCACAAACTCTGGCAAATCTTTAGGGATTGTTGCTCTGGTTAGGACCAATGACTTCACGGGGTCTGAAGGGGTTCATACCCTACATCTTCCTTGACCTTAAGGAAAGGAAGTTTGATACTGCACATAACATTGCCTGTTTATACTTAGAGACCATAGAGATTCACAAAGTATTTTTTACTAATTAAACCACCCACTTTGGGTCATGCCCATTCCCCTCAAGTACGTCTCAAAGTCTCAGCTAAACATCCGGAGAGCGCAGCCTGGCTTCTCCTTCTGTCACTGCCTACTGTTATTAAATCTCCTATAACCTGCCATAAATTATTAATTAGGGAAACTGCCTCATGTCTGACAAGACTGTTTTTGCCATTTTGTCAAACCCATTAACCTTGTTAGAGGTATGTGCTTGTTTCATCCCGTTATCCAGCACACTATAACATCGGTACAAACAAGGTTATCTGTCTCTTGCCTGCAGGAATATTTTACAGGTTTTTTTTCACTGGTGAGAGCTGAGTCTTTCCTAAAAGTCTTGTGAAAACCAGCGGTGCAGATTTTGGCTGTCTCTGCCTGGTCCCCTCAGTTCCCATGGCACTGCTGTTTTGGGACCATACGACGCAAACAATAAAACACAGAGAAAGCCTTATTTCTAGATTATTTAATTTCTAAAGAAGTTATTAGTCAATATTAAAAATCAGTAGAATAGGTCATGATCCCCAGGTGACTAGACTAACAAAATATTTGCAGGAACATATGAAAAGAACTTTTATTGCAAGGTAATGAGATACTCTGGATCCTTACAAGAACTTATTTCCAAACACAAGGGACAGCCTAAACAAAAGATCACAGGGAAAAATCTCTGTAAAACTTTGTCAACCTTCATGACTTCTGGGTGATTGTCTTCACATGTGAATTTTGGAGATTAGGTTCACTCTTTTTCTGCAAAGACCAGACTTTTGACTACCTTTGCAGAACAAACTGACAGATCTTAAGACCTTACTGTCCTAGGATTTTGATTTATAATTATAACCATATAACAAGAGCTCCTGCTCACATTATTTCTTCTCCACCTTTCTTGCTTTGTTTTCCTTGGTCTGGAAAAAAATATTTTTGGTCATACTTTTATGGAACATTTTTAATTTTTCATACATTTTTCTCTCATGAAAAATTCAGATTATGGCTGTCAACACCACTTCCCTCTGAAATGAAAATTTACCTGAAAATATTTTTTGGTATTTAGAATTCTATGATTAAAAAAAAAAATTTGAGTTTTCAACTAGAGAATGTTGTAAACTTCATCCAGAAGTGAGTGCTTTTATTCAGCCCATGTTGGGCACAAAAATTTTGTTCAGAACACATGGCTGCAGCAGAGATATACACTGAATCAAATGAATTTCAGGTTTGTTGGAAGAAAGTGGTTTCTGTGGTTTTCATACTTGCTTTGTTTCTAGAAATGCCAATAACTTGACAGCAGAGTGCTCAGTTATGGTCAGCACTCCAGACACCTCTGTGCTCTATAAATAACATTTATGTTGCCAAATTTTGCACATGCACAGGAAGTTTTTATTGTCATCACGATGATTTCTGTCTCTCCCTTCTGGCAGGTTGTCACTTTTGTTGCTTTCCCTTGAGGAACTTCCTCTTACTTCTGCCTTCTTTTCAAAGTCAAGTCCTGTTCTGCAGGAAAATCAGATTTTCAGAAGTTTTGGCTGATACACAGAGACCTTGGGCACATCCTCTTTGAATTTAGCTTTCCAGTCTGCCTTGATTTTGATTTTTAACTTTTCCATAATTCTAGTTTGAAGTGACCTTTTTCTTAATCCCTTCTGATCAGGCTCTTTATTAGACTAACAAACATATTTTTCTAAAACTTTAATACATGTCATCAAAGTCCTAATTAAAATCCAAGCTTTGTTCTTAATGCAAGATTCTAATGCTTTTTCAGGCACCCTGGGTTTTGGGGATGTACATCCACGTGGGACTGGCAGCACCTGCAGGACACCAGTGCCTTCTGGATCAGCAGCTGGAGGACACTGGAATATCCCTTAGGACACCCAGAAGTTGAAGGGAAGAATTCATTGCTAAAACCCACATTGGTGGTTTTCTTCTCAGCCCTCCCCTACAAGAACATAAAGCCCAGGTTTCCGACAGGTCCTGCAGCAAGAGCAGCTTCACTCCACAAATACTTACACGTTCAAATCCACCCAGCCCCAAGCAAACCACCTTAGGTTCCTTTCCCACTGAACAGAGTGTGATGGATTTTCCAAGGGGACATTCAGGCAGGATATTTGAATTCAGCACAACACAAACTTGCATAAGCAGTGGCGATAGGACACAGTGCAGAACGACTGCCTGACACCAAAGACTAAAGTTTCCAGCAGCAGCCTGCAGTTAGACCAGCAAAATCTGGGGAAAAAAAAAATCTGTGAAATGGCAGCTGCCTTGAGAGCTGCAACTCCCAGCTGAGATGGCAACAGAGGTAACTCCTTACACAACCTTACACGATGCTTTTCGGGTCCTTTTCACCATTTTTAATGGTGTATCTTTAATAATAATAATAAATAATAATACCTTTTCACCACTTTGAATGGTGTCTCAATAACAACAACAACAACAACAACAATAATATCATGACCCTTCCTGAAATAATTGAAGGATAAGGAATGACAATCTGACTCTTGTTTGGTAAAATTTATAGGATCCTTAAATGAAGAGTGAATTTCACTGTTGTCTATGGGGTTTTTGTTATCAGGGAATACCTTGTTTAAATTGCTAATTTAATCTTCCTACGAGGTTGTCCTAAGGTGTTCAGTAAAGTAAATAATATCAGTACTGTAAAATATCGCTTGCAAGCTTTTTTCTTGAAATACATGGAATATAACAAGGAAATAATTCAGTGTGATTTAAAAATATAAAATTACAACCTAGAAAGGCAAAGAAACAAATAATTCCCCCCTCCCTCCATTTTTGGGGAAAAGTGTTTCTGAGAAGGAGAAGGAAGCTGGTTGGAATTACACCACTGACTAATTTTTCACCAAAAAATATATTTCAAATTTCATTCCATTATTTGGATGAAAAAGCCTTTCCAATAGAAAATAAAACTACCAGCTCTTCCAATATATTAACCACATTTGTCATTGTTAAAATTTTAGCTCATTTCCCATGACATTTAGGGAATCCTTTGAGAATGGAATGAAATAATGTTTTAAACACAGAGCAAAGGGTTTTTCCCCCCTTCTGACAAAACAGGAACCTTATTCCGACTATTTGGGAGCCAATTAAAGACAGCCAGCAATGGGAGTGAATCAGTCCGTGTGGGTAAGATTTACCATGACAAACTTCAGGGAAAAGATCCACTGAGCTATGTGGAAGTGCCTGTTGGCATCAGGGATGCTCCCCTGTTGTGGGTACCAGACACCCACACAGACCTGGAAAACTTGGCAGGATGTGGAGGAAGTTTGTGCCCTTCTGGAGCACAGCTGTTAAGCTGACAGGGCAAGAAATTTTGTTTAGGAATGGGAATCCTATCCCAGATTCCACTGACTATAAAGGGTGGTGTCCAGCTCAGAGTCAACATGTCAGTGTCTATTTTTAGTGAGCTGGATCCCCCTCATCCCCCCTTACAGCTGTGCAAAACATCAGCTGAAGGTGACAGAGCAGATTCCTTTTTAGCTTTGGCCCTTTCAGGCTGTAGCTCTGGCACAGAGGATGAGGTTGGTTCATCTGGGAGTTCTACACCTCAGGGAGGTTTTGTCTGGTGTGAAGTAAATGTGCTGTGCTCCTATGATTCTCCCTCTCTCCATGTCCAGAAAGGACTATTGCTTTCTCCCTGGTTTTCCAAGAGAGAAAATGTGAGATTTCATAGAATCAAAGAATAATTTAGGTTGGAAAGGACCTATAAGATCACTGAGTTCAACTCAGCACTGCCAAGTCCATCATTAAGCCATGCCCCCAGGTGCCACATCTACATGT
Source organism: Atrichornis clamosus (assembly GCA_013400975.1). Classification (NCBI taxonomy): domain Eukaryota; kingdom Metazoa; phylum Chordata; class Aves; order Passeriformes; family Menuridae; genus Atrichornis; species Atrichornis clamosus. The sequence goes on from WBMZ01006153.1 coordinate 48,237, forward strand.
CTTTTAAATACCTTCAGGGATGGTGACTCCACAACTTCCCTGGGCAGCCTGTTCCAAAGTTTGACCACCCTTTCTGTGAAGAAATATTTCCTAATATCCAATCTAAACCTCCCCTGGTGCAACTTGAGATGATTTTCTCTCATCCTGTCACTTTTTACCTGGGAGAAGAGACAAATCCCCACATCATTCCAACCCCTTTTAAGGAAGATGAGGAACTCCCTTCCCAGGCCAAGCTATTCTTCATGGCTTTCCTTGGGTCTCCAACAGCCTTTGATGGCTACAGACCAGACGGGAGAGGAAAATTCCACAGAATCCTCTAATCTTCATCAACAACTCCCACAACTCCTGCTGGTTTCAGGTAAATATTTGGACCCTGCAAGTGAGGTAAACATCAGGCCACACTGACAGACACAGCCACTTGTCACCACAAGCTGTTTTGTGTCAAGGGCAGATCCAGCTGCTCGGTAGGGACTAAACAGACACGAAAAATTAGCTCTTGTTTTGCTACGTGTAATGTCAATCCATTTTCCATGCCCCATGGTGGTGACCTGGAAGTTTGCTGCACGCACTTTTTCTTCCATCTGGCTCGCTTTAAGACTGGGAGGGGAAAAATGCAACTGGATGAGAGGTTTGGAGTGGATACATGGAGTCCTAAGTGCTTTCAATAGAACATTAATTGAAATGTTGTAGATGCTGCTTGCCTCAGCTGTAGCTGTTCATAATAATTAGGTTGATGGATTCAGAGAGGAGCAAAAAAACTGTCTCTCTTCTCACAGAGAAGGAAGTTTAAGCACCGGGTTGGGGATTTGGGAGTCTTGTAAGCTCCTGGTCCTGGTAAATTGGACATGTACAAGTCCTGGAGCCAGATGGGATGTATCCAGCAGGGAGCTGGCTGACAAAATGCTGCCACTCTCCATCTTCACTGAAAGTTTTCAGTGCTTAAGGGGTGTCCCCAGTGTAAATAAAATAAAATAAAATAAAATAGAGAAATAAGCTATGTTAATCCTTAAAAAAAGACAAAGAGGGTTAAGAGACCTAAGTGGCTCTTACCTTACCCCCATCCCTGGGAATGAAGCAGACCTCCCCGTGGTCACTGCACAGGAAAGAAGTTCTTCCTCATGTCCAGGTGGAACTTCCTGGGCATAAATTCGTGCCCGTTCCTCTTGTCCCATTGCTGGGCCCCACGGAGCAGAGCCTGGTCCATGTTCTGACCCCTCCCTCACTACATGGAAGCTTTTGAGTGTTTTGTAATTAGCTACACCTTGCCTGCAGTCTGCCAGACTTCCTAGAGCAGCTCAGGAGAGGTGTGAGGTTACCACAGGTCTTTTGCTCAACTGTCAAGCTCATGAAGTTGTCTTGGCATTCATGGATGGTAAGTGTGGGAGCTGAGAAATGAACACATCCCATTCTCTGGGGAGTGGTCTTTGAACACAGGCCCACACAAAACCTGAGCTGATGAACCACCCTTAACAGCTGAGATGTGTCCACCCCTAATTCCTGGAAATTCAAAGTAAAATGGGACCTTTTTGGTCCTGATGTGGCTGATTTTGGCACAAGTCACTGGAGTAACAGCAAGCTCATAATCAGCTGTGCCACTGTGGCAAAGAACATGGAAACTTCTCCAAACACAGGCACTCGGGATCCTCTGGCCGTGCCTAAAAGCAGGTGATCCAAGATCCCTGCCCATGCATTTTCATCCTGGGCAAAGCTCCAGGAAAGCTGCAGCTCAGTAGCTGTTTATTTAATTTGCCACTGCCATGACCATGACTGTACAAGAAGAGTTGATTGCTCTTCCTGGCAAAACTGGTGCCCCCTCTAACCTTGACCTGATGCATGACCCGTGTGCCCAGCCAGGTCACCAGGCTGCCAGCTGGACAGGGAATCACACCAGCAGGCTTTCTGGGAGAAGGCTGATAAATTGCAGCTGGAAGAGTGTCTGGGTCAAAAGTAGTGTTTCCTCCACTGTCGCGGGGGTCACCGCTGAGCCACGTCCCCAGGTGCCACATCCACACCTCTCTTAAATACCTTCAGGGATGGCAACTCCCTGGTTCAACACTTGACAACCCTTTCCATGAAGATTTCTTTCCTAATATCCAATCTAAACCTCCCCTGACTCGACTTGAAGCTATTTCCTCTTGTCCTGTCACTTCTTACTTGGGATATGATTAGTTGGCATGAAATCCCTCACAGGTATAAATAAATACTAAAACTTCCAAAGTAATTAAAACCTTTTATTTTGCTTCTTGATTTCTGTGGAGGCATCATGACATGTTTACATTCATTCTGTGGCAATTAGGAAAGGTGGACACTTTTATTTTTCTTTTCATTTATACTTAGGATTTTTCTCTATTCATATTGACAGAGGAATTGGGGCTTTAAAAAAATAATTTGATGGTGCATTTAAATTTAGTCTTTCATCTTACAGCATAATTTTGTATTAGATACCAAGTGTCTAGGTAAAATCACACACTGGAGATGCCCTTTTTCTTTCACTGACCATGGAGGGAGCTGAGGCAGGTAGCTTGGATGCTTTTGTATAGCTCAGTGAAATTAATTTCACTCTCCTTTCTAAGACTTACAATAAATAACATGACAACTGGGAACACTCTGGTTCCTTCATCCATGGCAAGTAGTATTTTTTTCCTTCATTGTCATTCTGGTGAAATGTTGGAATGTTACTTTTTCCTTTCATGTCCAATAAATGTTAGGCAGCAGCTTCGTAAGTTACCCCTTACTGACCATACTAAAAAATAGACTGGTTAAAAAAAATTCCGTATTGATGGTGGGTTATCTTTAGTTTTCTTGCTTATTTGAACAAGAAGATCCACATTTAAATTTCAAGTTAATATTTTAAGATTCAAGAGCTTTTTTTTTTTTTTCAGTGTGTACTGAATTATTGATTTTTAGTAGCAAGGATATGTGAGAAAACATTTATTTGCTCAGGCTGGCACTGGAGTCATATCTTTTGAATAAAACAAGACAAGGGATGCTCAAAAACTCTGAAAAGCAGACCAGACTGAACCTCTGCTGCTACAGTCGTGTATCTGCTTCTGCTGCTTATTTTTCAACTGAAGTAACAACCCTTTGTTTGAGAATTCCCATTAGTTGCTGTGGAAATAATGAGTCCTGGGGAAAATAAAAAAAAAATATTAAAAAAAGCAATGCTAGGTGAGGGTATGAAAAGAGAAAAAGAGAAATTCCCAGAGCAACAGAGAGAAATTCTCAGAGCAACAGTGGTGTTGTGTACAGATTTTTTAATAATTTTAAAAAAATAGAAAAAAAATGAGAAAAAGAAGGAAGTAGAAGGTTCTGGGCTAAAAAGCTGGTTCTGGTTATCTGTGTGATAAAAAGAGATGAGATCTATCACAAAGGATTTGCCTTTACTATTCATAAGCACCTGCAAAATAGACATTTCTGCCTGAGCTGCTCCCCTGGGACTCCTTCAGAAGATCTGATCAATCCAGTCCATGGACAGGGAGCTTCAGTCCCTCTCATCCTCAATTACACATCCAGTGTAGGTGAGATGAGCCGTGCTGAAAAACTGCCTGGTTTTGTCCACCGATGGCCTGCGAAGCCTTGAGGGGGATGAAATTCCCACCCACATCCGCACTTCAGACACCTGACGGGATGGGAAGGAAATCCCTCCACGGGAAGGACAGGAGAGCCAGCCAATCCAACACTTTCTAGGACAGGGTTGTCCAGTGCCGCCTCTCCTCATGCCTTGTGTTTCACAGATTCCCGGGATGGTTTGTTTGGAAGGGACCCTCAGCATCATCCAGTTCCACTCCTTGCCATGGGCAGGGACATCTTCCACTAGACCAGGCTGCTCCAAGGCCTGTCAAAGGTTGCTGGAAAAACGTCCGGAATATGACAATGTCACACAATTGCCTAACTTTGAACATTGCACCAACACAGAACTTGCACCAAGGAAATAATTTCTTTTGTTTCAGGATACTTGGGCTTTTAAGTGCTAAACTCCAGACCAAACCTCAGCTCCTCAGGAAAGGGAAAGGACTATTCCTTCCCAGGACAGAACTATCTCCTCCTTTCCTTCTTCTCTCCCTCTAAAAAGACCTTTTGATATTTTCCCCTTGAGTCAGGCTTTGTGATTGACTTTTCTCGGATTTATTTTCACATTTTACCAGCTTCCACTCTGGAAAATTTCTCTGTCCTGTAAAAACAAAATTAAAAAGAATCGTTTGGGTTTATTATACACTGATTAGCAAAGGCTTCTGCACGTTCCCAACTCTTTATCAACCCAGCTGCCCTTTGCAGGCTAAGCTGAGAAGGATAAGAAAAACCTACAGATAAGAGTGTTCCAGGAAAAAGGTCAGGACCTCTTTGAACAGCTGAAACTGTGCTACATTTGTCGCTTCAGATTTTCTTGCATTTTTGTCTGAAATATTTGATCCTGAGCATTACAGCACAAACCAAGCTGATCAGACCAGGTACAACTATGGGTTAAGATCAACTTCCAGGGGCAGAGAATGTGTTCTGGTTGTTACAAACCATTGGGAATTTATTTGATACGTATTAGCTGAATTTTTCTGAAGTTATGAGGTTTTTTTTCAGAGAACCAATGAGCAATTTGTAAAAGTCATCCCCTGCTGGCCTCGGTCAAGCTTAAAGACTTATAACAGGAAGCAAAACCTGACACATTAACCTTTGTTGCCTTGACTGTCTGCAAAAAACAGGGCTTAATAAGCTGTGAAAGAACATATTTAACAAGAAAAAAAGAGAGCCAAGGCAACAGGAGACCACAAACTGCTAGAGGAAGAAGATGAAATCAGGGCAAGCCCAATTCTCAGACACTGTAAATTGGTGTGATTCCAGTAAAATCAGTGGTGCTGGGTCAAATTATCCAAGTTGAGGATCTGGACTGAAGAGGATAAGTACGTGACAGCACTACTGAATCAAAGACAGATGAAAACACTGCTGAACTGAACTAAGTATTCCCATCTCCCTCCACAATAAAGAGGAAAAGGAAAAACAGGTCATGTTTCTGCTGTCTTTCCACAGCTTCCAAAATAATCACGGTTTACTCCTCATACTGCTGTATTTTAGCACTATGCACTGCTTTATTTACACACACAGCACCATTTTAATCCACATTTTCCTCTTCTTTCCATTATCACAAATTAAATTATAGCCCTGATGGCTCTGGGTAATGCACAATGAAAATGCTCTCCTTGAGCTATGATTCTAAATCCCCATATGTATTGTATAAATAAACTGCTGAGGTATCATTCCTCTGTCATTTGATATATTAAAAATTAGGATATATTTTTTCCTCTGTGCTGCTCTGAAGCAGGAAATAATTTTCATTTTCCTTTGCTGTACCACAATCAAAGTTTGTAGGCAGTAGTTTAGCTTAATCATACTTATGCAATTACTGTCAGAGTCTGACATTTTCCTTTCACCTTTACTATTCCCAGGAGATTAAGCTATCAACCCTTCAAGATCATTACAGTTGTTTACATGCAGGTAGCAAAAGGAGACTCAAACAGCAGGAAATATTTTTCTCTGGCTATAGCATGAACCAAACACTCCATATTTTGGGGATTTTTTAATTTAGTAGCGTGTGAGCAGCATCCACACCTGAGAAAAGGAGTAATCAAGGAAACACAAATGTTTGTCCCTAAGAAGTTTGAAACAGCAATATACAAATTCGGAGGGAAACGTTGTTCCACAGACATCCCAGGATCTGTGTTTACAAGCTGAAAATTGGGAATCACGTGGATATCAGATAATACTTTCAGTTTTATTTCCCTTAAGCCAGCATTCTTAGCTTGACATGGTGGCTGCACTGAGAGAAAACTTTGCAGAAGTGTCAAGTAGCTGAGGAGGAGGAAGGAGCAGCAGATGAGACCGACAAGTTTTGATTCTCCACTCTTTTTTTTTTTTAATGCCAATTAAACAGACCCTTCTGCAGGTGTTCCTGCCCCTGGAGAGGCTGCTCAGAGCAGCTGCTCTCAGGCTGACCAGCACCGAGGCTGTGTGAGCTCTGAAATGTCAGGGTTTGAAAGCAGCAGCTGTTTCTGCAGGGCTCCCATGGCTGAAGGGAGTTGGCAGAGACCTACAAAATCTGTCTGTTTTCTCAGCCATCGCCTCACATGGCCTTTAGGAAACAGTTCTTGCTCAGGTGAGATGTCCTTGCAGGCACACACACACACACTCTGGCAAGTCCCTGGATTTCCAGATGTTTATTAGCTTATAAGTAGAGCCACATCGCCAAATCACAGAATGCTTTGAATTGGAAGGGACCTTAAACATCATCTACTTCCAACCCCCTGCCATGGGCAAGGACACTTTCCAATAGACCAGGCTGCTGGCCTGGAACTCTTCCATGTAATATTACACACCTCTTCTCTCTTAAATGCTGTAGCAAACTGTGCTTCCAGTTCAGTTTTAACTTGCCCAACACCACCAACTTACCAAATGCAAGGCACAAACAAAGTCTTCATCAGTTTTTAATTGTTTTTCTAAGGAAGGGGAGCTTCTGCAGCCCTGCATGTCTGCCAGTCCCCACTATTCATCAAATACCTTGGCCAGGTTCAATCATCATTAGGCAAGAGGTAAATGGTCCAAGGATATTAAGTCTGCTAAGGATGGTTAGGAAGAAAGGGGAGATGGGCTACAGCTGGTGTTGCAATTATAGGAATTGGATATTCAGGATTTTAATAATAATATTTGACGCCAGAGGATCTGCAGAATGGAAAAGGAACTAGATTTTGCAAGGCCTTCTACTAGTGAAGATCTTTACTCTTTTCTTTCTAAATCCCTTGGGCAACCAGCACAATCTGGTGATCATTTCTATGGTTAACCTTATTGTTGTTCTTCATTTTGTATAAATAAGATTATTTGTTTAATTACTCTGTACCCTCCAGTTGTTAAAACTACATCAAGATACTTTTAATTTATCAGTATATTATATTCCTCATTTGATTAAAGTGAAGCAGTTACTTTAAACTTACAATGTTCACTACTCCAGCCTAGACACAGAAATCAGAATTACCTGAAGGGTTCTCCCTATTTTATCCCTATATAATCTCCCTTTCTTTTACAATGTAGGACTAAGTCTTCCACTATTGTTATGGAATATTTAAAACCCATTTAAAATGCTATGAAGGTTGTTTGCAAAGACATTTGTAATGAAAATCATTAAGAAAGCCATTTTCAGTAATTTCATGAACTCCATTTCTTTGCCAAATTTATATTTTAGTTTGAAAGGTAATAGTATGGCCATGTAAGTAAAAATTACCATAAATTTAATTAACTGCATTGCTTAACATAATAAAACCCCTATCCGTTAAACAGAGGATTTCTTCATTTAAAAAGAAAGAAGATGACTGTACATTTTTTAAGTGCCCTTTCCAGTGATGAGAACGCAGCAACCATTTCACTTGGCTGAATCAAGAAATTAAATGATGAAGGCACTGCTCTCCACACGTGATTCCACAGAACCTGTGTGCAGCCTCAAGCAAATGCACAACTGGGCTTTAAGCATTTGCTCAGTAGATGATTTTTTTCCTTTGAACTAGAGCCACATATTCTGTTCTGTGCAGTTTTTCAACCTCTTCTTGCAGCTGGACATCAAGCACAACACAGTTCCCACTCAGAAACCCAACTGGATAATTAGTGTCTTGTAGGCTTTCATTAAGCAACCTTTTATGCATCGAGGGTGGAGAGGATTTCAGGATCTGATATTTCTCACATGGAGATAAAGCAGGCTAAATGGACAAAAATAATCCTTTCCAAGCACAAATGAAGAGCTGGGCTAAGTGGGATCCATAACAAAGCAGTGTAGCAGCAAAAGATTCATCCTGTCAAAGGAGTGGGAGGCAGGCACAGGTAACTTTGCTCTATTGGTATTTACCCTGTAAAAAACGTGTTTCTTCAGCTTCTTGCACAAATGTTACTTACTCTCTTTGACTGCAAGGTCTGTAAATTTCAGCTTGCATTTCACCCCTTGCTCTGCAACACCTTGAAAAAATTGAAGATATCCACTGTCAGCATTAAACCGGCATGAATCTCAAGGACATTCCTGGGAGAAGCAGTTCATTTAATGAGCTTTAATTAATTAAAGACAGGAATCAGGGCCTGTCTGTCTTATAAGCTTCCAGGAGTGTTGTACTCTGAGTCTTGAAAATCGTGATAGCAAAAGCTCTTGCAATATGCAAGACACGAATCTTTGGCCTTAATTTTTAACATCTTATTTATTAAAAATTGCATGTAAAAGCATTCTAAATAAGTGTACTTATTTCCTGTTTAATAACTGCTTTTCTGGCTTCTGTCTCTGCACAATAAGATGGTAAAGAATTTGTCCTGAGGACCAAGAAGAGTTTTATAAAGAGATTAAAAAGCATGGACAAAATTATCATGACCAATGTGTTGAGTGGACTCAGTCCAGCTCCCAAAGGACTCTAACACTGAATTAGGCAAAATATTTGTACAACTTATAAAGCACAGAGCATGAATAGAAATAACATGAACTTCCTTTGATCTTTGCTAAGGACAAAGGAAAAAGGATGCTTAAAAAAGGAGGTGAAATCTCACCTTTCTGTTGCCAATACCTTGTTAGTCAGAGGTTGTATCTCCATTTTTCATCTTATTCCTTGAGCTGTACATTTCCTGAACACTCGCTTGTAATAATAGATTTTTTCTCAAGATAATATTTTAATTATTTTTTCTTGAAATGCAGCCCACAGGAGACAGCAATTCCTCCTCTAAAGTAAACAAAGCAAGTAACAAATGAGAATAATGACTCAATGATTTGCCTAGGTCAAGTTCTTTAAGGTTGTTACTATTTTTTCCCTTTCACGACTGTAAGAGGTCGATCTGACACGTAACTGCAGCCTCTGAAAGCAAAAACATGAGGTGTAGTAATGTGTTCATAAATCTATATGCCCACATTTGTAGATGTGGCACTTAGAGACGTGGTTGATAATTGAACCTGGCAGTGGGAGGTTAAGGGTTGGACTCAGTGGTCCTGGAGTTCTTTTCCAGCCTTAAGGACTCCAGGATTCAATGACAATGGATAAATATACATGGATAAATACAGAACAGATATATTTTTGTCCATCTATGTAGAAATTTATTTTACATAGACATTTTTAGGTTGTGTTAAAGGTTTCATTTCCATAATAAACCTGGGAGACTGGCAGGAAAAATAGCTAATATTCTGCTGTAAGTGGTATAGATGTATGATAGTTGAGGTGATCTCCTAATCACCATCATCATCTCAAAATCCTCAATCACAATTATCTCCACAAGATGTCCAGGAGCTACAACCTGACTCATTCAGTGTAAATTAATACTGTCAGAATGGAGTAGCTTTATACAAGTTACTCAAAAAGCAAAGTTACTTTCCTAAGATCCCACCGAGTAGAATCAATAGCTGAATTCATTTGGTCAGGCACAATCTAATTGTATGCAGCAAGAATCCTCTCACCTCCCAAGCAGCAGAGCTGGAGTGGGCTCTCCACACTGCATATTTTTAAGTACCCTGTGCTCAGCCGGGTTATAAATTATCCCTCCACATCCTGAAGTGAAACTGTAGAGGTCCTTGCTATGAAAACACACAAGCAGGCACAACATAATGGGCATTTTGAGCAGAGATAACCTGTGCCTAGTTCCTGAAAATGAACAGCCAGACTGCTGGCAATTATCTCTAATTACAGTTGGTGCAAAAGGGTTTTCATAAAGCACTTTTGTGCCATGTGCAACCTTGAGATGATGTCCCAGGGCTGAAACATTTGTTCCCCTTTTCCATTAAGTGCGTTTTAAAAACTAATAATTAGGAGATCATTCAGGAGGAAAGATAACACTCTGACATGGTCATTTAGTAAAGACATAAGATTTATTATTTGCCTCTCAAGGAGCCTGATCCTCTCCCAGTGATTTAATATGAACCATCATATAAACATTTAATTACCAGAACTGAAAGAAGAGGGAGAGGAAAAGTGTCATTAAACCCATTTTCCAGATAAAGAATCTGCCACAAAAAGTTCCTTGCATCCATTCAGCATCAAAGCTAAAAAAGTCCCAGCCCAAGGGTGATCTTTAGGACTCAAATAACTCAGAATTTGTCAAAAAAGATCTCTCCATATATCAGCCTCAGTTACAGTTTTCCTGATTATTTTTTTGGTTTAGGATTTTGCTTTGCCGGCGTTGTTGTGATTAACTGTGAAGCGAAAAGATCAACACACCTTGATGAGATAGCAAAGGACAATCTTGCTCCAGTGCTTGGAACATAAATATTAGTCTGGTCATGTCAAGCAGATCCTACTATAAGACCTGTCCAGATGTTTATAGTTTTGCCAATCCATTAATCATTCCAACCGTTCCTGGCTTGGTCTGCTTTCTTAGCCTGAGCTCTGCTGGCAAACAACTGTTTCTGAGCAAATCTCGGGATCAAAATTCTGCCTTTCCTTACACACTTTTGGCAGGGGACACCAGGGGAGCTTAGCTGGAAACGAAAAATCAGTCCTTATTTAGGTACTGGATAAAACATGAGTTCTTTGGGGCCTGTGTCCTCACGTGCTCCTTATGCTGCCATAGGCACCACTAAACCCTCAGTACTCACTGAATATTTGTCTGACCCACTGCATTTATTGTGTTTAGAAGCAAGAGTGATTTGAATTCTCTGCTAAAAGTAATTACCAGGAAAAACACAAAGATTTTAATTGCACTCTGTGTATCTCTTTGTTTTTAGAAATTAGTTCAAATGTCTGTTTGATTAACCAAAATAGAAATAGAAAAATAAAAATGTTACTTTTCTGTAAGTCTCTCATCTCAGGAATCTCTCTAAGTACTTTCTGAAGAATAAAAGTCACAAAAATCCCTCTGGAGCAAATGAACTTCAGCATATTGGTCTTGGACTGTTACCTAATGTGAAGGGTTTGATTCTGTGGAGGATTGGTTGTGCTTTCATGCCTTCAAAATCATAAGAAACTGGTGTCCCTTCTCACCTTCAATGACCAAAAGATTCTATTGAGCCATTATGATAATTAGTCTCATAGATAGCACTGAATTAAACCAGAATACTTTATACTTGCTAGTTGCCTGAGATCCACAGACGAAGGTACTTGGATATGGTGTCCAGAGCAGCTGTGGCTGCCCCATCCCTGGAAGTGTCCGAAGCCAGGTTGGACGGGGCTTAGAGCACCCTGGGATAGTGGAAGGTGTCCCTGCCCTGGCAGGGTGTGGAATGAAATGGTCTTTGAGGTTCCTTCCAACCCAAACAATGGCACAATTCTATTAAAAAGTATTTAAAATTAATTATTCTGGAAGAGTACAAGACTATATCATGCAAGACAGAACTGAAGGAGAACAGCTGAGGCAATGCTGCCAAAAGTGGCCCAACAAATACGATCATTTCAGGTAACAGGTTATTCAAACCACCCCAGAGAATTGTGATAGCACAGATGGCAGAGCACTGTGTTTGCTTTGCTACCCATTGTCACATTTTCAAACCAATGAGCACTGGAGATGTTTAGTCTGATTTTCTTCTTTTGTTAGCTCTGACATTGTAGGAAGGTTGAATCTAGAGAACTTGCTAAGTTTTATGGACAAAAAAAAAAGAATGAGATATAATTTAAAATAATGTTTTTTTAACATATAACTAATTTTAGGTAACTCCGAGGTTGCCCTTAGGGCCCCAAACAGAATATCTTTTTAAATGGAAGATTTTGTGGAACAGGAGGAGCTCTGTGTTTCACGTCTTGCCTCAGCAGCAGATATGTTGCCCTAGAAACACGGCAAAGAGCATGTTTGACAAGGCAGCCTCTGTTGCACAAAAATATTAGATGTTTCCATGTGTGGACCGGCCATGCCAGTAGTTTTCAGGAATCTCCCACTCATCCCTCTTTGGGAGACTTAAAAAGAGTTCCCATAGGTGCTTTCCAAACACATCAGGGCACAGTTTTGCAGAGGAGGCCCAGTCTATCACTGAGTCCAGGGTAGGAGGAGCACCCGGAATCCCCAAATGGAGGGTCAGCAGAAGGATTTGTGCCAGTGACTCTGCTATCAGTAGATAAGATGGTGGTGCCTGTCATGGTGCTTCCTCTGTGCTTGCTCTGCAAAGAACCAGCTCTAAGCAGAAGCCTTGGAAGCTGCCCTTCGTGGCATCACCTCCTAATAGCACCTGCTCCTTTCCGACCCTACAAATGGAAGCCGGAGGAGGTGCTGGTCAGGCAGATCCTACAGCCATTAATTCAAAATGAACACTGGAGGTTCCAAAGCTGTGGAATGTTCATGTCTCTCTCCAAGGAGAATAGTAAGGCAGAAATTCTTCACGCTGAGAGAGAGAGAGTGAGTTTTGTAAGCTCTCTTTTAATCAAAATAATAAATGTAATTTTTCAAATCCACTGCCATCGGCCAGAATTAACTGTGGGCTCACAGGGAGACAATGCATTCTGAAGTTGCCTAAATAGAGGACATAACCCTAATAGAACTTTCCTAATTCAACTATTGTCCTGCTTTCTGGTGGCCAGGATTCTTTTTTCCCGCCCACATACATCCTCCTTTTGCCCTACCCAGGCTGTAGAGTAGTCATGATGCACTTTTCCTCCACAGAACAAAGGCTCCCTCTCTCTGTGCCATGAGCCTGTGAAGTTTCACCGTATCTCTGAGATCCGTCCCCAAAATTGCAGTGGGAGATACATTAAGGATGTGCATTCAGGGCAATTCACACTTCATTCCAAGCCTAATTACTTTCATTTAAGTAGAATAATAGATTAATTTATTTCAGGAACAGATATTTTCCTGCCTTACATTCCTCATCAGTATGAACAGTTCTTCAAGTATTTCTAAACCTTCTTTCTCCTCTGATCCAGCCTTCCTTTCATTCTCTCCTTCCTCTTTTTCCCTGCTTCAAGTCAATTTTATTTGATTTTTTTGCTCTGCTGGTCTTGAAAAAAATCTCTTTTAAGGCTTTTTCCTGCTTAATGTTCTCTGCACAGTGACTGACAAGAAACTTTTCCTTTTATTATCTCCAGTCCTACACTCAAGTGACTTCCTGATTAGCCACCTTAAGTTGTCAAAATGCCCTTTTAATTCCGTGTTGTGAGGTTGCCAAAGGTGAGCTGTAGCTATTTTAACGTGGGTTCCTAAAAGGTGCACATCTAATTTGGAGCTGATCATTCTTGACTCCCTTTTAATCAATAAAAGGAGATATGTAAGATATCTGCAGGTCTGTTGGTGTCTATCTTGGATACTCGGGTTTGCATGACCTGAATTATTCTCTGTTAATGATTATTTAACTCTAAGATGATTCTACCATGCTAACTCAAATATTTAACTTTTATGCAGGGTTCTTTTAGTGCTACCCCAGTTTTATGACTGAGAGTTGGTGGAATGTATCTCCAGGAGATGAGCCCACGTCCTGGTTATGTCCTTCTGTGCAATAGTTTTGAATATAATTCCTAGCACCAGTATTGGGGGAAAAAAAATAATAAAATGGAAACGTTCATCCACACTACACTTTAAATAGAAATTCTGAGAGAACAAAGTGTCTGTGGAATCACAGTGATAATGCTGATACATGTACAATGAAAATAACAACGTTTCTATCATAACCCATTATTGGCAGGCTTAGTCGTTAACTTATTTTTCAGGAAAAAATGTAAAAAATAAACCCTTGTCATTAGAATTTTCTTTGATTCTTTGGTGTCCTGGTAGTTTCAAGACACAGCCAAAGGGAAATTATGTTTTCTTCTCTGAAAATGCACTTTCAGAGTCCAGAGGAAGGTTATTTAGCCTCTGAGTTGCAGAATTCAAACAATACATAATCACTTTGCTTGTAAAAAAAGATACACCAGCTTCCCCCAATGGCTGAAAGAACACGACAAAGACAAGGTTATATTTGCCCTGTTTCTTTTGAGCTTTTTCAGACACAATTCTGAGTTAGAACTTCCTTCTGAGCAGAGTAAATATTCCTACAGTGCCTCAAAGAAACCTTCAAACACAGACGTCAGTGAAAAAGGCCATGGAAGACCTTCAGGAGTTTTGTAGCAATCATGGAGTTAGGATGAGATGTGAGTTAGGGTGAGATGTGACTGACGTGTCGCTCAAAAACCCTGGTGAAGTCTTTACTTAGATATTTTCTACTAACGCAGATTTTTCTTTCTCCTCTTCTAAGGCCATTACAGAAAAACAATATTGTTAAGAGTTAAGGGAATGCACAAGGGACTGTCAGTTGCTTTATGGCACCACTAAATATCACATATAATATAATATAATATAATATAATATAATATAATTTAGAATATTTCATAGGGATTTATGTTTGATGAATAAAAAATTATTTTCTGGTTAGTAAAAAAATAATTGTCATAATTTTTTTTTGTTCCAATAGAGAAAATTAATTAAAATGTGAAGCAAAACCGTGCTGTGTCATTATTTGCCAGTGCTTGGAGACTATACCAAGTGTGTTATTGATTTTTTTTATCCGAAGAGATTATTTTTAATTTCACTTGTGGTAAGATTCTGGCATTTGGGCAGCTGAACCACCCTGCTCAGGGTGTAGGTTTATTTAGTCATGCAGTCAGGCAACAGCTTTTGACACTGGGATAGCTGAGACGCCCACACAGAGGCGGCAGAGGCGGCACCACGGCTGTGGAAGATCCTCCTGAAATTCCAGTGAAGATCAGGCAGGAAAACACCTGGTGCAGCAAACAGACACAGAAGTGTGAGCAATTAAATCGGACTGCGGTGTCGCCTGAGCACAGGGAGAACTGAGACACGCAGCTCACGTGTGGACACCTGAATGCTCAGTTAAATTTGGTGTGTTCAGGCCTTGGCTGGACCCCACTCCACCTGCGGTGCCCGTAGGTTGAGTCACGCAGGCCGCTCCAATCCTGACAGCCACAGCAGCTCCCAGGGCTGGGTTTTTTCTGCTTAGAGGCACTTCCTTAATTCTCTGCCATGCATGGCAAATAAGGAAAGCAACCCTTGTGCCTCCCAAAGAGGTCTGTGTGAATATCACCCCGTTTTCTACAGCATTGCTAAGAGACGTTCATCTGCTGCAGGGGTGGCTGTGTGTGGTGACTGGGGTAAACAAAACAACCCAAACAAACACAAAAACAGTCCCTGCCTTGCAGGAGAGAGGCGACATGGACAGAATTGCAATCAAACAGAGCAGCTGCAGTGGAGATCTTAACACAGAAAACGCAGCAATGCCACAGGGACGGTGATGGAGCAAAGTTAATCCCATTATAAATTAGCTCGTGCTTCCTGCTCTGAATGCTTGGGTTACCCTCTTTGTTTCTAGAAAACACGATTTGGGAAGCTTAGCCTGCACAAACAACTGAGTCAACAAGTCCTGTGCCTGCAGGAAAGAAACAGGACAGCTCTGGTTTGTGCTGATTCATGGCAATTTATTCAAGGTCTAAAGGTCTGGTCATAGATCACCAGAATTTAAATTCCTCTTTGAAAGGATAAAACTTGAATTAATTGATTGATTAAGTTCTTTCCCTTTAGCCCCTGTCAGTGAGTCATGGCTTAGTAGATTACCTAATGTAAAACACACATCAGAACTGCAGACTCCAGACTAAAAAGAAAGGTCCTGGTGTTCACAGACCTTCCCTCACACATGTCATCTGGTTAAAGGATTCATTCAACTCTCTAACGTGTGGAAAAAGCAAATAAACCCTAAAAATAAGTGAGGATAGTTTATCACATCTGGGATTGGCTGGAGTCAAAACAAACACAATTAAGGTGTAAAGTGTGCATCCTATTTGTGCTCATAATTAATTTGATTTTTTTTTAAATATACATACTTGAACTCTCTGATAGATGTAGCTGACTTTAAAAAAGAACACATCTACTTGCTTTACAGAAATCTTAGGTTGTTTAATGACATCACTGAAATTCTGAAACACTCAGATCAGAACTTGCCCATGTACTTATAACAAAATGTGAGACATGAGCACTCTATTGATCACAGTGTGCTTTTCTTTTCCTATAGATCATCTGGCATAAAGCCCCCAAAACAGAGGACGTGGAATTCTGCTCATCACTTGAGCATTTGATGCCCCGAAGATACTTCAGCATTTCAGTTTCCTTTACTTTTCATAGTAGGAACTCGACCTTCCAGGGATAAATGACTGGAAACTTGTGCCACTTTGCTGCTTTACTGCATTTCCCTCCAGTCCCGTGCCTGTCCTTTCCCTTCTCCTGTGCCTTGAAGGCATCTTCCATACACAGCGTGCAGGATAATGTGAAGGAAGATCAGATACTGATCTGTGGATCAGCAGAGGGAAAATGTTGGCCACCTTTATTTCTGACTGATCACCCTCCACATTTGGAGGTTGCCTCACCAAAAGGATGCTCGTTTTGAGATGGTTTGTCCTATTCAGGTGATTGCTAGAAAAGCTGCTGCTCACTCTGTGCTCCTTTTATCAGTGGAAAACTCCTTCAGAGAGGAGTTTTTGGCTGATTCAAAGGGCAAAGATTTGGTCACTCCTTGTCTCTGAACAGTGGCAGAGGTGTTCCTGTGCCAGGGCTGGAAGCTCACACACCACACACCCCTCAGTGGGTAGGCAGAGGTTTTGAGGTCACTTTAGCCAGCCTCAGGATCAATAAATACACATCACATGCATTTTCTTAAGTAAACCCGAGCTAAATCACAATGGATAAAGTCTGAGTGCTTCAATACTTGTCTGGAAATTCTGTTCTTTTACAAAGTTGGAAATGCTTTCTTTTAAAGAAAGGCCTTTGCTGTTCAGCACCAAATTAATAAGGCAGTTTTACATTAGGTGAATATTAAATAATTGTTAAATGAGATCTTCAGGCATGATAAGCAAATAAGAGCTTAATCTACTTGCTCTATAATTATCTTAAAATTATATGTGCAGCAACATGTAATTAAAACTATTCTTACAATTCAAAAATAGGAATTTAAACATGAGAGCCACAGCTATCCTTAGAAAAAAAATGATTCACCATTAACCTCTTTCATATATTCACTTCTAGAGGCTTTAGAATTTAAGTGAATGCTTGAACACTGAACAAGAAAAGGATGTATTTCTGAGTCTTGACATGAAATATTTTGGGGAAAACTCCCTCAGGCCAGATTCTAAAGGTTTAAATTAATCCCTGAACAAAGTGAACTGTAGACTTCACACCTCTATTGTCTTGGCGTGCATCCTACACCCAACAGAGAGGGAAACATAGACTCACAGAATGGTTTAGAATGGAAGAGGATTTATAAATCATCCAGTTCCAAGCCCCCGCCACGGGCAGGGACACCTCCCACTCCACCAGGGTGCCCCAAGCGCCCTCCAACCTTTCCTTGGGGAAATAGGCCTCCTGAAGTAATTCAGCAGCTTGGTTCAGGTATCCAACCCACACCACAGAGGACAGAAGGACCTGGGGAGAGGGGAGACCATGGACGTCAACAGCTCTTTTCAATGTCCAGTACTGGCTGGAGCACCCATGGGTCTGACTGACCATCTACTAACAGCAAATATTTAAGGCAGACACACTGAAAAGTGCTGTCTACAAATGTCTGACTATCTGAGAGAAACAATTTAATTCCGGAGAGGCTTAGCATATTTAAATTGTGTCCTAGAAGCACGACTGAATTCAGGCAGGAATTTCTAGATCACAAACTTTAGATCTGAAAGGAAAAACATTTCAAATACGTACAAGGACCTGTCAGAATGAGTGCTGTTTTTAAACTGTGATGTCTTTTGCATCATGTTCTGGATGTGATTCATTAGTTTTATTGTCATATGCATCAGGTTTCCATGCTCCAGTGCTGTTCTAGCTGTGAACACTTAGAAAAGATCAGGCAGTAATTCAAAGGAAGCAGTGGATGTGAGCATGTTTTTACCCACACTCTATAAAACTGGCATCAAAATAATTGACTTTTTACAAAGTGTGAAATATGTCAGATCCGGCTGATTCTTCTTTCATGGAAGTGTTCAAGGCCAGGTTGGATGGGGCCCTGAGCAACCTGCTCTGGTGGAAGGTGTCCCTGCCCGTGGCTGGGGGTTTTGGAATGAGATGATCTCTAAGGTCCCTTCCAACCCAAACCATTCTGGGATTCTGATTCAGGCAGCAAGGATTTTTGATAGACAGTGAATGACATGATGGTTAAAGTTGCCATGGATATCTGGAGAATATCCAGACCAACCCATCTCCTCAGAGAAAGGTTGCCCAGGAATTTTTCCAGTTGGATTTTGAGTATCTCCAGGGATGGAGGCTACGCAATGTCTCTGGGCAAACTGTCCCTGTGCTTGAGCACTCTGACATTAAATATGGAAATAAGTTCAAACGGGATTTCCTCTATTTAACGTTGCACCCACTGCCTCTTGACCTTTTCCTCGGTGTTATTGAGAGTGCCCTGGCTACGTGTCCTTTGTTCCCCCCCATCAGGTTTTTATACAAATTGGTAAGATCTTCCCCTTCTCCTCTTCACGCTGAATTGCCCCAGCTCTCAGGGACTGATGCTTTGACCACCTCTGTGGAACTGCAGCAGTCTGTCCACGCCTCCCTTGCACTGGGTAGCCCAGCCCAGGACACAGACCCCAGATTTGTCTCACTGGGGATGAACAGAGGGGAAGGATCCCCTCCCTCCCCCTGCTGCTGATGTCATTCAAAATGCAGCCAAAATGCTTTTAATTTATTTTTTTCTGAGGACACACTGCTGTTCCATGGTCATCTGGGGGTCCACTGGGACCCCTGAGGTCTTCTCTGCCAAGCTGCTTTCCCACCCATCAGTCCATACTGGTGAATTGTCTTGTTCCTCCATAGGTGAAGGATCAGCATTTCCCTTTGCTGACCTTCAGGGCAATCCTCTCTGTCCATTTTCCCAGACCAGCAGGGTTCTCTGAACAGCAAAATAACCACTCCTGAATTTTTTATTGTCTCCCAACTTGCAGTTGTCCCCATCATTTATATAATTAATAACTGTGGATCCGATTAGCTGCCCCAAAAGTTACATATCACAGAATAACAGAATCACGGAATGGTTTGGTTTGGAAGGGGTCTTGAAGCTCATCTCATTCCAAACCCCTGCCATGGGCTGGGACACCTTCCACTATCCCAGGGTGCTCCAAGCCCTGACCAACCTGGTCTTGGACACTTCCAGGGATGGGGAAGCCACAGCTTCTTTGTGCCACCTCTGTATATAGAGAAAATTTCCAGTGCATCTAGAGAAAATATGTTAATCCAGACTTAGCAGAGCTGAGGATGTAGACAGTGATCCCAGAGGCAGAAATCTGCAGGCTCCTGCTGAGCACTGTAAGTGTTGCAGGGAGCTGTGACTTGCTCTGAGTCAGGCTGCCACTCACCGAAGTGCAGCTGATGCTCGGACTCATCCACTTTAATTTTAGCTGCCAAGAAGTTTGCTGCCTGCTCTGAGCCAGCCTTTTAGGCTGAGTCTGTTGTCAACACACAGAGAGACAAGTCCCCCCAGAGGGCAATTCATCCAACCTCTCTGCCTCAGCTCCAGAGAGACATAACGAAGGGCTTAGATTAGTGCCTAATTATTGGATGGTGAAGGTTAGGAAAGATGAATCCCATCAGAAAAACAACAGGTTGTAGGAAACATTCTGCAGCCTCCGTGCCAGCTGAGGATTCCTCTCTGCAGTGACACCTGGCCCTGTTCCAGCGCCTTTTCTATTCCCAGC
Source organism: Atrichornis clamosus (assembly GCA_013400975.1). Lineage (NCBI taxonomy): Eukaryota > Metazoa > Chordata > Aves > Passeriformes > Menuridae > Atrichornis > Atrichornis clamosus. Next base: position 67,874 of record WBMZ01006153.1, read on the forward strand.
AATGTGCAAGGGAGGAAGCAGACGAAGGGAACAACTTGACTCCTGTATTCCCAGAGCAGTGTTTTCATTCTGCTTGTCCCTGTGATGAACTGAGCAGGAAGCCCTCCTTGGAGTGGCGTGGAGTGGATAAGCTGGGGTCAGCGTGCCCAGGTTTGTTTGCTCTTCCCGGTGCTGCTGTTTTCTGCCGTGAGCCCGTTGTGCCTGTCTCCTGCATGGAGACAGATTGCGTTCCCCTGCTCGACACCAGCAAGGCACTTGTGGTGCTGAAATAGCACAGGGAGAGTATTCATGGAGCAAAGGGAAGGGAAGTCCAGCTTCTGTATGAACAGCACAAACAGGCTGACTTAGGGCTCCAGGGTAAATAATTTTTTGCATGTCCATGCTGTGTTAACACACGTACAATCAAAGCACTGAGACTGATATCTAAATTATGGACAATATCACAATTGCTATTTGAGCAGATTCCTCCATTCAACTTTTGTTTCTCTTTCCAAAATAAAGACATCTGGTTTTGTTTCCCGATCCACAACCATTCTTTGTGATGTCCAGAGTGAACAAGGGATTAAATTTCTCCTCCAGCACAGTAAATTAGTCTTGGTATGATGCATTTATTTACTTTATTTCTTCACTGTAACAATAATAATAAAAAGATAATTTCCTACTGCAGCTGCAATTGTGAGGCATTATAGAGAAATTTAACTCAGGGATCAAAAATTGGAATAGACTGGGGAAGAAACACTTGATGTGTTAATGATGCCCTGAAGGTATGTTAGACCTGTCACCAGGTGTCAGTCAGTTTTGTGTTGTGCTGCCCAGAGTGAGACCAACCTTCATAAATACAGTGAGAAACAAACAGAGGTTAACGCATGGATGAAGCCACAAAGAGATTAAAAAAGACATCCCTGGATCTTCTCTAAAAGGGAGATCTCGGAGATCTGGTTCTCTTCCTCACCTTCAGATCCCTGCAGCTCGGTGGAGATCCCTGACTGGCGTCCCCTGAATGCACTGCGGCAAATGGGTGACTTCTTGAGGAATTTTGGTTTTTGTTTTCATGCTGGACATAAGGATTTTCTTCAAACACTTGTTTGTAGGAGTCATTCCCAAATCATGTGCAGCACTTCTCAGTGATAACTTGGGTGGTCTTTTTCAAGGCCTTGCCCTGCACATCCCACACAGGCTGCAACCAGATTTAAAATCCTGCCATAATGCTGTTTCAAGTTACAATACTTCTTTAGTAGTATCACATATCAAACACTTATAAGCATGTTTACAATGCTAATTTCTTTACCAGACAAACTTATCTTTCATAACTCTCAAAAGAGGTTTCCCCAGAGGAATTTTTGTTTGGCTGACAACGCGTGCATCGATGAGAGAGACAAATCCACTAATCCCTTGTCATTGAAATTACATAAACATATACCCAAAAATATGTACAAGGAGAGAGAAGCCTCTCAACTTCCAGTCCATGAACCTGTTGCCCTAAAACAAGGGAAAAAGCCCCAAATTCTCCTAATAAGATTATGAAGGTGATATAAAGAGTAGATATTTAAAGGAAACTTTCATGGGCTCCACAGCCAGAGAGCACATACATAATGGATTCTTACAGTTTTGATAAGTTCAGCTATCCAGCATGTTTTTGATAAGTTTATCCAATTAGAAGCACAGCTATTTCAGCAGGCCACCCACTTTTTGGGTTTTTCCATGGGTTTCTGCCCTACATCTTGTTATGTCTACAAAGTCTGGTGGAAAACGAGTCCTTGCTAAAAATTTCCTTTTCTTGGACAAAGACAAAACATGTAGCAAACATTACCTACTGTTCTAAAATGTGAGAGAAGTAAAACAACAACTGAGAAAGTATTGAATACTATATAGCTACATATTAAAATCTACAAAGCTACAAATATATGAAAAAAATACTAAAAAATCTTTAGGCACCAAACCTTTGCTTTGAGGAGCACTTAAAACAGTATCAAGGCAATTCCCAGGAATGGTTTGATGCATTAATCATCCAAAGATTTGTGATTGCAAACAAACCTATTATTCCAGACCTTTTGGAAAGTGGGTGTCAGACACAGAACCTTTTCAAATGACTTTTAAATTGCTTTGAATCAGAGGTGGGCAGAGCAAGAAAGCAAGTGTATTTATAGCATGCTCCAGTAAATGGATTTGAAAACTTGTTAGGCCTTAAATTCTGTGGAAAACACACCAGAAAATGGCACCAAGGAATACTCTCTATGCATTGCCTCTTTTCCTTTTGCCATTTACTTCCAGGAAGAGCTTGGTTCCCCCTTCTCCATAGCTCCAATCATGGGGCTGGAGGCAGCAATAAGACCCCCAAAGCCTTCTCTCCCCCAGACTCCAGTTTCCCCTGGGACACTCCAGAACCAGCTGAACACTGCTGGGGCACAAGGTGGCCCTCTCTGAGGAGCCTTGCTGCTCACTTTTTGGGGGGAAATGTGAAGTCCAGAGACCATTCCTGTTCTTCTTCTTTGGTCCTGCATGGCTACTGGGTGGATGTGCAGAATAATTTAAACTGCTCCTACTTCTTGGAGGTTCAAGGAAAAGTGATGCTTTGCAATACTAATCTGTCTGAAATTGTAGCATAACCCCACTGGTTTTATATTTGAACCTGTCTCGCCTGTCAAACACAGATATTAGTGATAATCCTTCTCTCTTTGCCAGCATCTGCAGCAATCCTAATTCACAGCTTCACATGAAAAAGAACTGCCATGAACAGTGTGAAGGAAACAACCTTTCCTGACTTGCTTAAGAGCTCCTTTATCAGATTAAAAGGAGGAAAAATTCCCAAGAGCTCTATAAAAATATGAATGAATATATCAAAACTGCTCCAGGAGCAGCAATGCTCACTCTAAACCTCTTCTGCCAGTAGATCATCATCAGTCTAATCTTAGCTGGTTGTACAAAAACATCTGTGGTCAAAGCATAAATAGGAAATCAACAGTGATTTAAAAATATTTAACAATATTTATAATTATTTTGGTCTAGCACTGGCATCACTGCCCTATACTCTGCTGTGACTGCATGGAAAGACTAATTGTTTTGATTGCCCTAGAGAAGATAACACCATCCTGGGCTTGATTTTAGTTAATTTTATAAGTCAGAATCACTGGATGGGATGGTTACACATCAGTTTAGGTGCTGTGCACTTTGCCAGCCTGACTTCTGTCTTCCACGGAAAAAGTTCTGACCATCCCTTAAATCCTGTGTCATATATACATTACACACAGAAAACACAGTTTACAAATCTACACCACTACCCTGAACTAGATATTTAAGTATCTGTGCCAGGCTGTTCAGAGTCAGAGCAGTGAAAGCAGCATTTTGGGAGAGCAGCTCATCCCATCTTAGAGGAGTGCTCTGAACTGACCATATGGAAAGTGCCTGTTTCTCTCTGCTGCCTGTCACTGATGGACCAGTTAAGAAACAGATGAACAGCTTCTGGACATGTAAATTGAGATGAATTCCATTTCTTCCACAATTTAGTTTAACTCATCTTTGACTTTTTGGGGGATTTTTTGTTTGTTTGGGTTTTTTTTTTGTTTTGGTTTGGTTTTTTGGCTCTTTAAAGGAGAAAAAAAAAATCTCTATGAATAACCCTTCGGAGTACACCAGCTCAAGAGAGCACTTCAAATGATGGGCAAACACACATGAAGTGAATTAATCTTATCTGGTTGCATGAACATCTGTGTATTAAGAATTACTATATTCAAATATGTGCCAATTCTAATCTATCCTTTAATTTATTTATGTATGCACCAAAATAATCTGAGAGTTGGTAATGTAGAAATGTAAATACAAGTGTCTAAAGCAATATAAGATTTTCCCATATTAATAGATCTATGTAAGGTCTCAGGCTCAGAGAAGCTTCTTACCATCATAACTTCTCTCTGATCTAGGGAAGAATCGCACTGAGAAGGGTTCAACTACAAACATAAACCAGAAAGGAGCACAAGTTGAGGTTCACACATCGTCTCTCCTCTGGAAGGATCCCTGGCCCAGCTCTGTGACCAACATAAGGAGCACTGCGAGGACTGAGAGAGGGCCCTGAGGCAGAGCTCGGCCTGTCACCAGCTGGCGTGGGAGGTGTGTTAGGAGCCAGAAACTGCTCCTCTTCCATGCCCTAAGACCCAGCTTCAGCGTGGGACTGAGGACACACCCGTGGCTTTCCTCCCTGGCTGCCAGGTGAGTGTCCCTGGAGGCAGGGATGCAGCAGAGAGCAAACTGAACAGACAAGGTACGAGCAAGAAAATGCCACAGAAGCCCTTGAAAGTTACGCCAGTAAGAATCAAATTTTGGAAAGCCAACAGGAAGACTGTTCACTTATTAGAGTCAATATGTTAAAGAGCCAACATAGCAGCAAACAACATAATCACAGACTGGGTGGATCGATTACTTAAATAACGAGCTAAATTGCAATTTTTCCAATTTTTCATACATTAATCTTTGTCCCCAGATGTAATTAATCCTTAATCTACTTTACCTCTCTTAGGCTAGATCAGAATCAGTCTTTGGATGCTATCTAGCTGAGGAACACAGGCCCATGTCCATTTACCACAACTCCTCTGTGACAAACACAGGTGCTTGTAGCGCTTCTTTCAGGGCACACCGAGCAGCGAACTGGGCACAGAGCTACCAACTAAACTTGTGAATTTACAGTGACACATTTAGAGAGGGGGTTGTGTTCATCGCTCTTCTACACCTACACAAAGGTGAGAAAAATCACGCCCTGGAAATCACTGGTGGTGCTGATCAGCCCTCCAGTGATAAGGAACCCACTGTAGATATCTGAGATAGGGACATCTCCCTTCAGCTGGGTGAATCCCACTCTTGAGCTTCCCACAGAAGCAATGAACAAACTGGATCTTCAGTAACAGGCACAGGCACCTGGAAAAGGCTTTTGGCAGACACGTGGCAGAAAGCTCATGGCTCAGAATACCATGGGTGCTGTTCAGCCTTGTGAAGATGTGAAGAGTGGACGTGTTCTCACCACACTGAAATATAAAAGCAGCCTTCTACGGGCTCAAAAGAGCTGTTAAGGGTAGCTGTATCCCTAAGTTGGGTGCCATACCTTTCCCTGGTCTTGCACATCCTTTGGGCATGGTTATGGCTTGAAGGGCAGGGAAGTGTTTGGTTGGATGTCAGGTGGACAATCCTTCCAGCCAGATCCTGCATTTGTTTGGAGAGAATCTTCATCTTCTCATTTATGTCACTAATAAATCTTTGCTCACAGAGAGGCACAGGCAGTGTGGGTGTGCCCTGCTCATTCCCAGCCTGTTTGTACAACTAACCAGCCTGTGTTAGTACTCAACTCATCTCTCTCATGAGTACAACTATTAATAGCAGCTCAGGAATAATATTTAAAGCAGACAAATCAGCATCTTCAGCAGTCTGAGATGTTGGCACAGCAACATGACTATGTGAAAGTTATTGATCCAGAGCACCTTTAAAAACAAATATATGCTTTCCAACTGTTGATTTTTTAATGATTTTTGCATTTACTTTTGTTGGCTTGTTTTAAAATTTTATTTAATTATTAAGTTTATAATATGTTGATGTATTTTTATCTTGAATATTGAACACATGCTCCTTGCCATGAATACGTAATGAAGCAACAAACTGCTGAGCATCACTACAGGAAGAGAAATTTGAGAGTATCATTAGGGCTCGTGGATATTCCATGTTCATACACACAAAAGAAAGAAATTGGTCAAATCTACTGCCTTCCCCTGCTGTGTTATTCACTATACAGATGAGGAGAGAGAGTTCTGATCTGCAAAAGGAGTGGATAAAACTATGATCACCCTTAGATGGAAAAGAGAATGAAAGAAAGGCACAGGTATCTCCATTGCCACCAAGTAGGTTTTAAGTAAAAGAGGTATTAATGCACAGGTCATCTTTTTCCACATGGCTTTCCTGAAGGATTCAGATATGACCAGCAAGAAAAAATAACAGAGAGGTTTATTAATTTTTATTAAATTATTACTACAGACTTTGTTATAGTCACTGGAGTAATTACTGTGGAGCTGATTTGGTTGATTTCTCAAAAATCTTCTCTCCTATAATAAGAGAAACTGCCCCCTCAAAAAAAAAAGAAAGGCATTTCTTCCTCTGACTCTAAAGTGAGCTTAAAAATTGACATTTAACTTAAAGTGCCTAAATTTAGGATAAATGGATTCCACCCCACATGTCCCATAGTCAGACACTGAGCTCAAGAGTTGTGACAACTTCTAGACAGCTCCTAAGAGAAAGGAGGACACAGCAGGTGTTGTGACACAGCACTGAATTTTCAGTTAACAAAATAATTGACTTTCTCCCCTCACAGTCAGGCAGGAGGTCATTAGTCAGTGCCTAGAAAGCCTTTGATTGATTCAGCCCAACATCAACAGGCACCTTGCAGAGGCAGAAATGAAAACAACAGCAGGGAGGAGGGGCAGGTTATAAGGCCAAGTCCAAGATTTTGCCTCTCACAGGATTTTGGATGAATTTGGTTCACCTCTCTGTTGGTTTGACTCATCAGCCTAGTGGTGGTGTCTCAAGGTAAAAATAGGAATGGTGGTGATGTCACCAGAGATCTGAAACTGCCCACATTGACTGGCAATAACCAAGTCCTGCCTGCTGCCATGACAAGTCCTCTGGGAGAAGCAGAGAACAGAGAAACCTTAATTCTGCTTTAAGGAAGGCATCATCTGAAAAAAAGAAAATGAAAAGCCCTCAAAAACGTTGATTTCTTGCAGGTATATCTCCTCTCTTGTACAGTCTTTCCAGTAATTTTTCATAGAAATCCCTGTGCCAGGATCTGTCTCAGTCTTATCCACCTTATCTGGCCAACAAATACAGACCTAAGCGCCAACCACTTGTGTCAGTAAGGAAAAGAAGAGTCTAGAAGGCCTTAAACCCCTTTTGGTCTGATCTACTGCAAGTATGTGAAGATTTGGGTATGTCTTGCTGTGGTAACACAGACCTTTCCCACGGGAACTTTTCTCTTCTTCTTTCTATGTTTTGTAAATAGAGATAAAAGCGTGGATGTTATTGAAAACTGTCTCTGGTAAGATGGACATTCTACCCGGCCTATCGGCCTAGGGGAAGGTTATGAATTGACCCAATCCGGACAACCTTTGGAAAGTCTATATGAGTTTTAGAATTAAATAATAAATTAAGATTTTCTGCCTCACCCGAACTCGTCTGGTTCTTTCGCTCTGCCAGTGGTTCAACAGCGACATCTTGCCTTGCCAAACAATAAAAGGAATGGAAAGTCCAACAAGGAAAAGGGACTGAGTCTGACTCCTGCATGAGTTGTCCAAGTATGAACATGAACAAAAGAAATAATAGCAATTGTCTGTCCCACTTGTGGAAGCAAAGGTTGAAAATAAGGCGGCCTAGAGCTCATTTAGGGCTTAGGGCAGAGTTTCTAAGACTCACCAAGGAAGATGTGAACTCGTGACAGGGACTGGCAGTGCAGTGTCCTCACAAAGAGAAAACTTTCAAAATCAGCATTCTGAATTGTCAGCTTGGGTTGTTCAGGATGGAGAAGGAAAGCTCTTGGGAGGCTTCAGACCACCTAAAGAGCCTAAAGAGGCTCCAGAAGAGCTGGAGAGGGACTTTGGAAAAGGGCCTGGAGTGATAATACAAGGGGGAATGGCTTGCCACTACCAGACGCAAGTTTAAATTGGATATTAGGGAGAAATTCTTCCCTGTGAGAGTGGTGAGGCCCTGGCACAGGTTGCCAAGTGAAGTTCTGGATGCTCCATCCCAGGAATTGTTCAAGGCCATATTGGGCTGGGCTTGGAGCCACCTGGTCTAGTGAAAGGTGTCCTTGTCCATGTCAGGGGAGTGGAACAACTTATGTTTTAAGGTCACTTGCAACCCAAGCTATTCTGCAATATTTTTTTTGTGCTTCTATGATTAGAGGAAAAACCTGTAATTTTCAGACACTGGTCCTGAAAATATTTCCCACAGCAAAAAACCAAAAACATTATCTTCCAATTTCTTTAAGAAGATGTAGCATAAAAGGCATTTTGATGTAGTACTTCTGTATAAATCCCATTGCCTTCCTGCCAAACACAGTGAGTAGTCATGAAAAAGTCAGAAGAAAAAAAATATCTTTGTATTTTCCCATCAGCTGCACTGATGGAGGAAAATTCTTTAATCGCTGCTCCTCTTTGTGATTCTTTTCAGATCACACATTCTCCTTAAATTAAGGTTCCCACAAAAAGAGTAAGGAAATATATAATACTAAAGGAATGATAATTTTAAAAATGTGTCTTGAAGTGGGGATTATTGTGGTGTTACCACAAGCTCTTTTTTGGCAAGTAAACTGTGCTTCAAAGAAACAGCTACCTCTGCCTCAAGATCAGTTAAAACATTCAGCTGCAGCCCACAGGCACTTTAGAAAATATGCTTTTTTTCTCTACCATTCCCATCTTTGCAGCTTTTCCAGTTGGCAGCTGCAATCTATAAATAGCTGGAAAGATGATTAGTCCGAATGATGAGACTAAATGATTCACAAATGAAATAATTGCACTACATCTTTGCAGAGCTCTGCAACAGAACTTGTACCACCAGCACTGTGCTTGTTGGGCACAGAAGGGGACATAGCCACAATAAGATCAGGACCTGTTTTACATCGTTGTTTCTACCATGATAATGAAGTCGTTCATACTCCATGGTTACTGTTCTGAAGGGTCTCATCCAAAACACACAGTCTTCTAAAAAGCTCAGGACTTGGTTCTACATTCTCTTACCAGCCTTGATTGTTCATTTGTGTTTGTAGAAATTCAGCTGCAGGCAGCAGTTCGGTTCCATGAGGTGGAAAATCCCACCTCTCCACGCACTGCTCACACACCATCCTGCCCTTCAGAGACTGGTGTTGTTGTTGTTGTTGTTGGCCTTGCTTAGACAACTGAGTCACAAAAAATTTGCCGTCGGTTTTCACACCGGCTCTTGTTGCATTGATTTCCCTCCTGCGGTTTGTAGAACTTGCTCCTTTTCCCCGGTTCCCAGGATCACTTCACTGCAGGAATCAAGGCCCTGTTACAAAGGCCTCCCTCTATTGCTCTGGAATGCCTCCACTTGGCACCGGCTTCTCAAGAGCTCTTCCTCTCTGCTTTCTGAAGACCTTCAACAGGTTTCAGTTTCAATTGCACACTCACAAAGTTCTCTTACAGAAGAAAAAAGAAAGGGAAAAAAAAAATCACTTTGCTTGAAAAGCTACCAAGACCCAATTGTGCACTGAAGTGTATTTATTGTCTGTTTTATAAATGAAGACAGAGAAGCTCTGGTGTTGTGAGGTGAGGTGATCTTCATCAAACTCAGAAACATTCAGAATGGCCTTCAGAGGTTATTCAATTCCTCTGTGAGCTATTAAATTCCACCACCACTCCATGTGGTCTTGCCTCAGTGAGATTTGAGAGGTTTCTAACATCTAAATTCAAGACAAAATCACAACTCAGCTGCAACAGAAATATCAAGTTACAACATGTGAAAATCTCTACCATGACATTCCTTGTCCCATTCCTTCCACAACCAAGATACTTTCTCTATATTGCCTGAACCAAAGTTTGTGGGTCTTCCCTTGGTATTACGGATGTTTGAGTGCATATAAAGCTGGGTTCACTTCCTATTATTTTAACCATTTAAAAGACCAGTTTGAGCTAATTCTCCCTTTTCCTTTTGTAAGAGAAAAAGAGATAAGCACTTTTAGAGAGGAAATCTTCACACATACTTTAGCTTTTCAAATACAGAAAGTTCATGAAAGGGAGTATTTAGAAAATTGGGTACTTAATCATCTTTATCTTCAGGGAAGCACTGTCCCAAGGAAAGTTTGACTCTTAAAATTAACTCTGTGGGATGCCAAGGAATTTTCATTGAAATAAAATCCTACACACTGGTCTCATATTTAGACAGCAAGGATGTAAGATGTTGTATTCCAGCCAGTCCTTAATTAACTGGCATTAAGGTCATGCCTAAATTAGCACTCTGAGTACTCTCTTAAAACTATATGAGAGCTGTATGGATGGAGCCATCTCCATCCTGAGTATTTCATCATGATTGATGGGTAACATTCAGTTCTTTATCATCTCTGTTCCCTTTTGGACATGCCCAAAATGGTAGATCTGATCCAATAAAAAGATAAGTCTGTGTGGATCCTGTTCTCTCACATAAACAAACAAATAAACCCAAACAAACACAAAACCAAACCAACCAAACAAAAAACCCAACAAAAACAAACTAGAAAAGCAAACTACTTCCCAAGACCATATTGAACTGTTTGCAAATCACTCTACAAAAAAGAGTAAAATCCTCAAAAATCAGGGATGCAGTTACTTACTGAGCTTTCCCCTATTTGTGGTGTCACTACCCCGAAATATTTCTTGGGATGAACTAGACACTCCTGAAAATATTGCTCCAAATACAAAAAGTCATTCCCTTGTTCAGTCACCAAGGGGAAAGGAGCTAGAGAACTCTGCTCCTAAACACTCTCACTTCCTATTTAGGGTCCAACTCAAAAGAAAACTGCTGTGGTAAGAGGTTTTGAAATAGAAACAGGCCTGGAAACACCACCAGTACATAAAGACAGGTAGAAAAAACATTAATCATTTACACAGATTATGTAGGAAACAAACATATCATGGAACAGGCCATTGACACTCATCTCACAGTGCTCTGCAGTGTGCCAGTGAACTCTCTTCACACTAAGGAGCTCCCTACCAGGAAAAATGACAGCAGCAAACGTGGAATTATCCTGCAATATGGCATCTACCTCTAATGATTACTGGTTTCCAGGGAAAAAGGAGAGATGGTCCATCCACTATCGCACTGCCAGGGAGCAGCAGGAGTGGGGGAAGGTGAGTCAGGAGCTGGGTGTTACACCGGGGGCACAGCCCCTCATTGTCTGAGCAAGGAGAGCCAAGCAGCTCCAATAACAGCAGCCAGCACCATCCAAGGACCTGGGTGACCAGGGAACTCCGTAGGGATGCGACAAAGTCAAGACCAAGCCAGGGAGATGTCAGCAAGGCAAGGTCAGGGTCAGCAGGGTGCAGGCTGGGCACAAGCTTGGTGGTCTCAGGGACACAGAGCAAGGGCCTGACCTTAAACACAGGTCCTACACACCCACAGGGAGGGTTCCCATAAACAAATACGTTGTGTTCTGGTAACCCCACAACTGCCTCTTTCCAAAGAGCAAACATCACCTTCCAAGAGAAAGTGCCTTAAGAGAAAGGAAATTGGATACTGAAACATATCAGGTAGGATTTATTAGTGGATTGTTGCAGTGTGATAAGGGAAAACCTGAAATTGGTCTTGCCTTCTGACTAAATCTGTTAGATAAATCCATCAGGCTCATCCTGCACAGTGAGAATTGCAGATGTGCAGAGATGTAGAACTGCAGAGCTGCAGGACTGCCAGCTGTGGCCATGGAGCTGGATGAAATTATCATCACCCACAGCATTACTTTTCACTTGCAGTCTATCTGGGCTCGCCAGACAGTGACCTGACCTCAGCGTGGGGAAAATATAAGCGTGGAAATCATGGATGGGTGAAAGCTCAAGCAGAATTTTGTTGTGGTATGACAGTGAGGCAGCTACAGCCTGGAAAAAAAAAAACACAAAAAAAAAGCCCCACCAGTGGAACAAAAAAATTCAAAATCAGAAAAGGACCTTTCCACTGGAACAGAACATTAACTGACAAAAAGAACAGTGTTGATTAACAATATATATCAAAAACTAAGAGTGAGATCAGTGAAACACTACACAAGGCACAGAACACTGGCAGATGTCCTTGCAAGAAATTGGTGCAGAATTGAAACAGGACCTAAGAAATTGCTAAGGAGGGAGCAATGCAGTCAGCCAATTAGAGGGAAAAGGAACAAAGGAAATTGGAGGTGATAAAGCTTGTCTGGGTGTGTAGGACATGAGTAATGACACCAAAACCTGATAGAGGGGCATGCTGAGGAACAGGTAAATGAATAATGACTTGGTCTGGTGGAAAGGCAGCCTTAGTAACACAGCCAGGACCTCTCAGGTGTGCCTGTAAAACAGGCATTTCCATAAAAAGGCAGCAAATTGCAGAGCCCAGCTCAGCACCACTGGGAAGTTGTCACAAATGTCAGGAGAGAATTAAAAGCGATTTAGTGATGGAAGATAGTCAGCTCATATAATCTGCTTGTATAGTCATGTGCATTTTCTTGTGGCCATCAAGTCAGGGAATTTGTGGAACATGTGGCAGACCTTTAAACAAAGTTGGGAATTACTGAATGACAATTAAATACCCCAGCTAGAGCAAATATAAGGGGACAAAAAGGGGATCACCTTTAGCAGACAGATGGGATATTCCCCACAAAGGACATGCAACCAACTGCACCTAAAAAAGGTGATGTCTCATTCTCCCACACCTGGAAATACAACAACCAATTTAAGACCAGCAAAGATTGTATCATGGCACGTTCTCCCTCGAGTTAAACTGGTTTCTATTTCCACTTACCATACACAGGAAGAATGAGGACTTCCAGTACAAAGAGTCATTTGAAGATCATCTAGTCAAAAATACAATATAAGCCTTGATTTGGAATGGAATAAATTCAAGACAGAGGAACAAAGACTCTAGAAGACAGCACAGAATTAGGAAAAATAACACAAGAAAAAGGAAAGAAATTGAAAAAAATAAGAAAGAAATTAAATAAGAAAGAAATTTATGGGTTTCCTTATGTTCCTGAAGTTCTCTGCTTGCTGCTCACAGAATAGACAGTCCAAGAGACAAAGGAAAGAATCAACTCTTGCAACTGAATGCAACACCTCATAGTCGAGGGAAAATCGTGGTTCTATGAGAAATTCCCAAGTCTTCAATGCCATTAGACATGCTGATAGAACTTCAGGGGAAAATGGAGTACAATCTTGTTAATTTGTCAGTGAGATACCCATCGTTATGATCTCATTTGTTCGTGCTCTGAGCCACCATCCAAACCATGGTTGCTCACACAGGCACCTTTTGGATAATCCATCAGCAGTTAAACCCTAATTCCCAATTTCCCCAAGAAGATGCGTCTTAAATCACTATGGAATTCCCTCCTGACAGATTGCTGACACACAGCCAACACACAGGCTTAATCCTCAACGTGCTGTCTGAGAATACAGTGAATATTTACAGAAAGCTCTCACAAGTGGCCACATCATGCCATGAGTGGAGGCTTCAGCAGCATCAGGCTCAGCTCAAGACTCAACACGGACAGCAAAAACACAACAAACAAAGCCCATCCAAGCACTGCATCAGGCAAGGAGGGACAAACCTCATGGGAAACTTCTCGAGCTACATTGGAAGTAAACAGATGTTAATAATTCCCTGTGCATTCACAAACCACTTTCAAGAACTGGCTGGAAAAGGGAGAACAAACAACAGCACAATACAGCAGCCCACATTTTACCTGACTGAAAAGAAATACATTCAGCACTAAATGTCAGTGTGAAGTCTTGCCTTTCACAGTGCCTATGACAAGCTCGAGCAAACATTCAACCTAATGGTCCTTGATTAGAAAGCAAAGCTCTTAAGTCTGCCCATCAGTGCTGCAGCCTGGATTTTCACCCCCAAAAATTGAAGCCTGAAACACGGAAGGAATGGCAACCTACAGGGACACTGCTCTGTTGAAAAATGAGGCATTATTTCAGAATCCTGAAAGCAGAACAAATAATTTCATAGAACTATAGAGCCGCAGAATGATTTGGATTGGAAATGACCTTAAAGATCATCCAGTGCCACCCCTTGCCACAGGCAGGGACACCTCCCACTATCCCAGCTTGCTCCAAGCCCTATCCAACCTGGCCTTGGACACTTCCAGGGATGGGGCAGCCACAGCAGCTCTGGGCAACCTGTGCCAGGGCCTCATCACCCTCACAGGGAAGAATTTCTACTCAATATCTAATTTAAACCTGCCCTCTTTCAATTTAAAGCCTGAGCATGGCCTTTCTCCAGAGTCAATGTGTGTCCTGTGCCTGCAGGTCCACCCTGTGGGAATCAGATCTGTCATTTATTTAAAATGAGACACATATGAACCAACACAGACAACAAGAATGAAATTAAAAATGCAGAATTTAAGTCATGTTCAGAAAATATTTGAGCTTGGCAGGGCTTCCTGATATCACCTGCTCCAACCACTGTGCTCAAGCAGGATTAGCTACAGCAGGTGTTCCAGCACAGTGTCCAGCAAGGTTTTGAGTATCTCCAAGGATGGGGACTCCACAGCCACTCTGGGAAACCTCTTAAAGTCTTGGATCACCCACAAAGTAAGAAATCTTTCCTTATGTTTAAAAGCCATTCACAGTATTTTTTTTTGTGCCCATTACATCTTGTTTTGACACTGGACACCACTGGGAAGAGCCTGGCTCTTCTTTTTCCCTTTCTCCCATCTGGAGTAAGCACACATTCAATCTGAAAGGTAATTGCAGAACAAATATTAGAACATATTGCATCAACACTTCTACTTCAAGGGGCTGATTGAATACACAGGCCTGCAAGCAGACACTGCCAGCATGGGAATTCAAATTCATAGAGTAATACATTAATATTATGTTTAAACTTAATATTTTATTTATATACACACAACCAATATAAATGGTAACAAGCCCTGGATTTGTTGTAGCCCCTCACCATGGGTTTGTTGGTTGTTTTTAGGGTTTTTTTTTTCTTTTTGCTAATAAACAGAAAAAATGGCAAAGCTCACCAAAAAAAAAAAAAAAAAACAACCAAACCACACACAGAAGCTTTAGAGCTTAATTGGCTCCTACATTTGGGTCAGCAAATGTTCCTGTTACAAAGCCAGTGAGGGATCCTTGCAACCTATTCATGTTTCTCACCAGCGCAACAGCAGCTAAAAAGATAGGCAACCATGGCTACCGTCGTGGGATCAGCAAACTTCTCTTCACAGCTGTAAATATTTGTAGTGGAGCCAATTAGAGGCAGCGTGGTTTTGTCAGCATTGCCTAGGAAACATCGATAGCTCCTCCAAAGAATCCCCCACCTCTCCTTATCCTGCCAGCATTTATTGAACAGCAGAGGCAGCTCCGGTGGCTGATGGAGCCTCCTCCACGCACAGAGTTTGGACTAGGTGAGAAACTGGCTCTGGCAAGGAACAAAGATGCTTCTGGAGGAACAGAGCTCCTCAGCTCTCCAGGGGGACTACGACACCAGCAGGGAGTCAGCTCTGGAATATCCAAGGCAGGGAGCTTCATTTTAAACCAAGTGGAAGATTTCAGGATCCTTTTCTACACCTATTTGTATCAAAATCCCTGTTCTGAGCAAATACCTTTCAAGGGCATTTGGGCACTGATGTATCTGCTCACAGGGGAATTCCATAAGCAAGAGAGCCACAGGTATGGAAGTCACGGAGAAAATGCAGTTTCCTTTTTCCTGGAGTGTAAAAGCACATATAACCTCTTAAATCTGGGAAGCATTTAGAGAACAATTACTTTACATCCTTCTATGGAAGGTCCCCCAAAACACAAGGCACCTACAAGCAACACCCCTCAGCTACAGGTTTTTCAAAACCAAGGGGTCTGTGTGTCCTGTCAATTTTAGAGTCTTTACATCCTAAACATCCTTGACTTCCATTTGTCAAGCACTTCACTGACGTTCAGGACAAAATTTGGTTTCTTTTAAGAAAAAGGGAAGGTGTAACGCATGGAATAGGCCAGGTGGCAATCCCAAAACTGATTAGATAATCATAGAATCCAGAAAACCCCTCCAAGATCATTGGCTCCAACTGCTAACGCAGTGCTGCAGTGTTCACTGAACCATGTCCCCAGGTGCCACATCCAAACGCCTTTTGAACCCTTCCAGGGAAGTTTTAAGCCATGTGGATGACAAGGCATTTAAAAACCTTCCTATTAGTTACACACTAATATCTCCTCTTTGATTTTTAGAACCTCTCCAGCTGATTCCCCAGATCCACAACATCATTTATCAAGGCAAAGCACTTGAATATGAAGTATGGCTGTAAGCACATGGATAACATTGAACCAACCACTTTGTGCTTTATCTCTGTTCTTAGCATTTCCTCTGGCTTCCTATTTAAATAAAACATCATTCATTCGTGCTGCCAGGTGACCAGAGAAACAGCACTGTGGTTCCCCAGCGGAACCACACTCTCCTGGCTACATTACGAGCATTTTGAAAGCTGGTTAATATCACTCCCTGCCCTTTTAGCCGATGCACTGATTGAATCCTCACAGTTTCCCGGTCAGAAGCAGCCAGCAAACACCACAACAGCAGCAGCAGTGCCAAGCTCTCAGTGTCAGAGGGTGAAGGAGCAGGAGCCACGGGCACCCTGCTGGCAGACAGGAACACGTCTGCTTTTCCAGAGAAGTCGTGCAGTTGTTTACTGTCAGCTGGGATAACAGGATCATTGCTCAGGCACCCCAGGATGCAAACATCATCCCGTTCCGTGCACAGAAAGGTGACAGCTCATACTGTGATAACTACCCTGGTACCTCATTTCTCATGCTGTTACATAAATCCTCGGGAGAGCAATGGGCAACAGACTTGCTTAAAAGACTGAAAAAATTCTGGGATGTCAGTGCATTCAGGATTAGGTTAACATAATTCTGTAGCTAGGCAGATTCAGAGAGAACTTCTAAAAAATATACCTCCAGACTTACCAGCCTAACTAAAGGCTTGGTGCTATTAGAAATCTCCTGCACATTCATGTCTGTCCTGGCAATTTGGGAATTCCCATTCTCTCAGTTCATTACCATGGAAGAACAAGTGTCTTGGACCAGGAAGGAACATAACCCCCTCCAGCTGCAAAAACAGTACCAAGCAATGCTGTGTCTTTGCAGGGTTCCTGCCTAAAAACTTGAAAAAAACAATGGTTTTTGGATCACAAAGAGAAAACAGTCAAGGCTCTCATGTGCAGTAGCATTTCGTCCACGGCAGAATATTAAGCTAGGTGCTAGTAAAGCCACCATCACATCAGAGGTGAGAGAATTGCCAGTCCATTAATTCTGCCAGTAATTGAGCTCTGCAAAATACAGCTTATTACAGATCATGATGCTGTGCTGTCAAATGGCTCAATTTTAATAACACTATAAAGAAAACAGAGACCTTGTTCCACAAAGTTCAGCCACTTGAAAAACTTGTGCAGGGAGCTGTTTATAGCAAAGGTAGCATCCAAAGCCATGAGCAAAATTTCATGCAGCCAAAGTTCTGCAGAGTCAAGTGAAAGGTGGAAGAACTTGACTTGTAGGGTTACAACCCCTTTGAGGATCACCACAAACTTTTCTCACTCTGTCCAGCCACGAGAACCTTAAAATCAGAAAATGGATGAAGGAATTGAATATTTGCCATCTAATCCCAGCTTTTCACTAATTTCCATTCTATTTGCTGTATTTGCAGTGGGATTTTTGTGCCAGAAAGGTTGTTTCCCAAATATTCATGGGGATTTGCATGTTCCCCACAGGTCCCTCCTCCCTACTGATATAGACTGCGCCATTAGCAAGGGCTGATGCTCCTTCTCTCATCAGAGTCCATGATCTCAGCACTCACAATGCAAGGAGCTCTTGGGAAGGTGAGTCATGGGATTACTTAGGTTGGAAAAGACCCTTAAGATCATAAAGTCCAATCTTTAACCTAACACTGCCAAGTCCACCGCTGAAGCAGGTCCCTAAACATTATATCTGCATGTTTTTTAAATACTTCCAGGGACAGTGAGTGGCTCTCTCTGTCTGCAGGACATGATCCACTTTGCTGCTCTCACACACATGGGATCTTCAAAACTGGGAGACCAAATGCAGTATCACTGAGCAGTGCAGACAGGATCCTTTCTTTCGTTTCTTTCAAAGGCATTTATTTTTCAATCAGGAATTTCACAATTCCTATCACCCCATCTTCAAAACCTTTAGCTTACATAAGAAAGAAAACACAGCAAACTTTCCCTGTGCTGCTGTATAGATTGCACTGGTAATGCTGGGCTGTCTCAGCTTCCAAACCATCCAATTTTGTCTTACTGCAGAAAAAACCTTGCCTTGTAGTAATTCAGGCTTTTTAGACAGGAGCCAGCCTGTGGACCACAGCAGGATCCAGCTGGATGTGGAGAAAATATTCTCTAGAACAGGAACTCAACCAAAACACGAGCAAACCACTGAGGTGCTGTCACTGCAGAACTGAAACCACTGGGGATGTGAAGATCTGACAAGCAGTGCAAGGAGGGATGAAAAGAGAGAGAGAAGAGATAAATCAAGAGCTCCAAGTTTGCATAGAATGAGTTTAAAATCTTGTTATTATGGGATGTTTAAAGCAGCTCCAACCTGGGCAAGTGCACAGGGCACATTGAGCACGGCCTGGAAAGAGACCCAGTGGCACTTTGCAGTGGCTCAGTCTCTCCTAAACACCATTCAGCCTATTTTGTTTCTAATAAAATGCTTATAAAATTGGGGGTTATTTCATATTAGAACCTGTCATACTTTTGTAATAATGGAAGATCTAACACTTCCCAAGTGGTCTTCTCTCTTTGTGCTTTACAGAGAAGCAGGGCTGGAAGCAGTGAGGGAGAAGGGGAGATCAACACAGTGCGAGGGGATCATTTAGGTTGGAAAAGACCTCTAAGATCATCAAGCCCGATCACGAATCCAGCACTGCCTGCACACCACATCAACACATACATTTCAAGAGCAGAACCCAGACCCTCTCAGTTAATGCTACCAGCCATTCTAGATTATTTTACGCAAAATGCATTTCTTACTTCATCCATTTCCTGCACATTACTGAGAAGGAAAAGAAAAGAGATAAGAAAGTAGGGTGCACACTGTAACAGCAGTGCCCTTTGCAAAAATGCATCCCACCTCCCTCTGTGACTGGCTGGTGTGGCATTACACCAGCATTTTGTGACACAAAAAATTCCTCCCAAGTCTACTTGCTGAAAGCTCCATTTCCAAACTTGCCTGTTCCCTCATCCTCAAGAACCTCTCTGCTCTAATCAGTCCATTTGCAGACTTTCATTTTCTTAAAATAATAAGCAGAAGTATCACAGATGCTTTTACAAGCATTTTTTCCTTGTAATTTTGAAATCTGAGTTTCATTTCTCAAAACCTTATAAAAATTTGTA
Source organism: Atrichornis clamosus (assembly GCA_013400975.1). Lineage (NCBI taxonomy): Eukaryota > Metazoa > Chordata > Aves > Passeriformes > Menuridae > Atrichornis > Atrichornis clamosus. The sequence continues at coordinate 86,979 of WBMZ01006153.1, forward strand.
GTGCTGGGGAAAATAATGTGACCCCTCTATATAAGGGGACAGACTGTTAATTCTCCCCCTCAGGCTTTAAAAGCATTAAATACTCAGGGCAAGCTCAGATACTGGCTAATGGTTTAATTTTAGGCTTCTTGAGGGCTGGTTCATGTTTTGTAACTTGAATTTGCATCAGGTCTATTATTTAAGGAATAAAGAGGTAGTAGAACAAGGGCATCTCCTCTATCTTGACACAAAATGAACAAATTACACAAACATTTTTGTAACAAAACCCTTCAATTTGAACTATGTTTAGTTCTTGGTAAATAAGAACTACAAAATAAAAGCCACTCCTCTGGACTCACCATTTTGCTGAGTCCTGATGCAGTTTGATTTCTTCATATGCATCCCTAGGAATTCTCCCATGGCACTAATTCATGCAACTTGTGGATAGAAGGTGCTTGACCTCATCTTCATTCAGCACAAGCAAGTACAAACTGGAAGCAATCACACTCCTTGGAAGTAATTTTCTCCATCAATGATCTCCCACAAGTAGCTTCTTAAAGATCATCTTCAAATAGTGGGGCAATAAATGCTCTTCCCACAGCACACGGTCATCAAATTCCTGCTATCAAAGGCTTTATATTCCCATATTTCCATGTTGATATATCACAGGTCCTGCAAAAAGGCAGTAAATAATGGCACAAAATTTATCTCCCAAATTCTCTCTCTCTCACTCAATAATTTTGTCCTCCAAGGTACACCTTGACTCTCCTGTAAGCCTTTTCCAGAGCTGGAATGTATGAATAAGTGAACAATTAAATTGCAAGTTATGCACAACCCAGTTCTCCCCCATGAATGAAGTGGTGTTTCTCTGGACTCAGTAGGATTGGTGTTTCAGAGACCACTGATTAGAATGGTGGTTCCTATTTCCTGCATTCCTTCAGAGGCAGTGACACCAAGCTGCTGCTCTTCTCTCAACTTTGGTAGGAAATCAGTTTGCTTTGTGTACTGCTCCACAACTTTTAGTTGTGGGAATCCACATCTCTGTGGGTAAGGAATATGAGGGTAAAAGAGAAGGTCCACAAATTACACCTGCCTGGATTTGCTCTTCCTAGCAAAGTGACAAACAAAAGAAAAATTTATTTATTTCCAAGGTACTCCCTCTATATATATCAATATATACATTTATACATTGTGTGATTCTTGGGCCTGACCTGTGCAGGGCCAAGAGTTGGATTTTGATGATCCTGGTGTGTTTCTTCCAACTCAGGATATTCTATGATACCAAAGAGAGGAGGTCCTTACAAGCAGGAGGACGATCCTCCCACGAACCTGCGCTGCACATTCTCTGCTCACCAGACACTGCTCACACACGGCTGCAGATCTAGAAGAGATTTGTCTCCCTCATGCCATCCTCTACTTGACTCGTTAGAAAGCCTTGAGGACAACCTTGCAGACTGCCAGAAATCATCTCCTGGAAAATTACACTGCAGATATTCTTCCAGTAGTTTTATTTTGCATCAGCTCCATTTGAAACTTTGCACTGTGCTGTAATGGCTTTCATGGTTCATTATTCCATCCCATTGTACAGCACACTGAATCCCATAACAACAACTCCCAACACTTAAAAATTTACTCCTCCTCCTTGTCACGTCTGATGGCTTTTTTAGATTCCTGGTTAATAATAATCCTAGGCAGTAGCATAAATATACTCACCAAAAAAAAATAAGATTAGTAAAAAGAACATGCTTTCACTCCATGCTCAGTTTCCAGACTGTGCATCCTTCTTTCCCCCTGTGAATTCAAGGCATTTGAAGTTTACTGACCCCGTTAGCACAACTCTGCTGGGAGCCACACTTTAAAAGTGAAAATATCTAACTGCACATATCGATTCAGCAGCCCACGGGTGTTCTGAAAAGCTGAATTACCTTTGGGGGAAAGTTAACCTTGTCATTGCACAGTGACAAAGCAAAAACTCACTGCTTGAGCTCAGCACAGGCTCTGTCACCCTCCTGTAACAGGGGAAGGTAGAGGCTGTCAGTTGGTAAATTGGAAGAAAGATGCAATGATGTGGAGAAGGAGAAGCTGAATGACAATCAAAGAAGGGCTGAGCCAGGATGGGAACAGTGAAGAATTGCCATGAGAAGAAGATGGGAAAAATATAAACTTGTCTGTAAAGGGGAGGACAACTGAAATAAAGATTGAAAAGAGACTCATTTATACCTTGGCCAAAATGAACTCTTACACAGAGCACTGCACAGCAGAGAGGATGATCAATAACCAACATCTGAGATGATTCCTGCTACACACAAACCTCTGAAAAGAGCAAGTGTTGCAGACACTGCCGACAGATTTTCCTCTGCATACGCTGCTTTTTGGTGGCTGAGGCTGCCAGCTCAAGAGGAGGGTTGGGAGATGAAGCTTTCTCTTCTGTGCTCACTTGAGAGAAGAGGGAAGAAACTGTGGAAAATTCCTCACAGAAATGGCCATTGTCAAAGATAGAATTAGGCTTACTGCCCACCTGGCCCTCACCCTCCAGTTCTGCCTCATTCTTTCTCCCATGCTGTGTCCCACATATCCACAGGTTTGCCAAGAACACCCAGTCACTGTTGCCACAGGAATCATCTACAGTCCCTCAAGGCTGATCTGGAGGAATGGCATTTATAATGTGCTAACTGTGGCTTTGATCCACTGGTTCAGTGAGCCACGGGAAGAAAAAGGAAGAAGAAAAAGATGATTTGTAAAAGCTAGTTTCTGAATGACAAAAAAAAATAAATTAAATAAAAGTAATAAAGTAAAATAAAATAAAGTCACTCTGGAACCCCAAAATACTAATGTCAAATGGAAAGTTCATGTCCAGAGACAGCTTTGACTCCTAGGGCTGCATTTCTGCCCTTGAAGCAGAGAAAGGTTTAAAATCCAGAGTTTCTCAAATAAATGAAAAAGCTTTTTATTCTCAGGCAGATAAGCAGAGCCAGTGGCAAGCTGGATGTAGGGCAGAATGAAATCCTACCATGTGAGAGGCTCCTTGGTGACACTTCAGACACAAGAGATGATGTGATTTTCTCCCCAAGATCATGCACATCTCTCGAGCAATGTCCCCTCTTGAGAAGGCACACCAGTGCCTACATCCTGACAAAAGTATTGGAAAATGTGCTGGGTTTAGCTGGGTATAGATTATTTTCTCCATAATAGCCCACATGGGGCTATATTTTGGATTTGTCTGTAAAAGGTGTTGATAATTCTGGGATGTTTTTGTTGTTGATGAGCAGAGCTTGGACAGAGCCTTTTGTGCCTCTCACCCACCCCACCAGCGAGGGGGCTGGTGGTGCACAAGGAGTTAAGGAGGGGGCACAGCTGGCTCCAAGTGATCCAAGGGATGTTCCAGACCATGAGGCATCATGCTTAACAACAAAACTGAGGGGAAGGTTGTCCAAGGCTGGGGACTGGCTGGGCACTGGTTAGCTGTCGGTGAGAAATTGTATACAACATGGTTTAGGCACTTTTGTTGCAGACTGTGAGGTCTCAGTGGCCATGTTCAGTGTTTCATAAGCAAGATAAGCCTTCTGTGTGAAAGTTTCCTTGTCTCCATGACCTGCTGTTTGCTTCACCTCAAGAAACGTGATCCTGGTGAGGGAGTGGCACATGGGAAAAAGCTGATGCTGCTTAAAAGCATTAAAAAAAAAGAAGTGACAATGATAAACAGCAATACCCAGACATGACAAAGACATAAAATGCGTTTTGCTGTGTGGTTGGATGGAAAACGTTTTGTGTGTGGACTGCAGTGTCATTCCCNTGGTGCACAAGGAGTTAAGGAGGGGGCACAGCTGGCTCCAAGTGATCCAAGGGATGTTCCAGACCATGAGGCATCATGCTTAACAACAAAACTGAGGGGAAGGTTGTCCAAGGCTGGGGACTGGCTGGGCACTGGTTAGCTGTCGGTGAGAAATTGTATACAACATGGTTTAGGCACTTTTGTTGCAGACTGTGAGGTCTCAGTGGCCATGTTCAGTGTTTCATAAGCAAGATAAGCCTTCTGTGTGAAAGTTTCCTTGTCTCCATGACCTGCTGTTTGCTTCACCTCAAGAAACGTGATCCTGGTGAGGGAGTGGCACATGGGAAAAAGCTGATGCTGCTTAAAAGCATTAAAAAAAAAGAAGTGACAATGATAAACAGCAATACCCAGACATGACAAAGACATAAAATGCGTTTTGCTGTGTGGTTGGATGGAAAACGTTTTGTGTGTGGACTGCAGTGTCATTCCCTGCAGGACAGAGAGTGAAAATGTCACTGTAAATTCTAACTGAAGTGACAGCTGTAGTTAAGCCACATGTTGTGTGTTAGCAGGTGTGGAAAATACAGGAATGAATACTCACACCAGGTTTGTGACAAATGCCAGTGTGGTAACATGCAACACGTGCAGCACAGGGTGTCCAGCAGCACAGAGGAATTTCCTGCAGAGGTACGAGGTGTTACACAAACACGTGCAGCAACAAAGGTACCTTTTCAAGGAGTCCAGGAACAAAATAATGTACCCCCAAAACCATTATTGGGCCGACTCCCTTTCCAAGCCCCAGCAATAAAATCATCTGGTGTGTGAACTGTCATGCCTTGCACCAATGCCCCCTCAGCCTCCTCTCTGCTGAATGTTGAGGTAACCACCTTGAGTGTGATTTGATTCTCAAAGGTGCATCATTGTAGAGGAGATGGTCTTTGGTGTATAGGGGCCATTCTGAAGCATTCTGAAGTGTTGTTTTTTATTGTGAATGTGTAAATCTCTGTAAAGCTCCACAACATTTCTTAAACACGTATATAGAAATGTGTATGAATGAAACAATAAAAATTTTAAAAGGGACAGCGAAGTACATAAATACCAGTTATTCAACAGTTGTGATGCACACAATAATTTACTACGACTGTGCTCCCTTGAGGGTTATTTTATGACCAAGTAGAGCAGCCCAGCTCAGCTCCACAGTGTTAAACTCATTTCTAGCCTGGGAATGAGGTGCCCATTGTTGAGAACAAGGTGCCCACTGTAGAGGACAAGGTGCCCTGCCTGTTGAGAACAGACTTTGATGAGGTATCACCAGTTGGGCCTAGTCAGTGTCTGGAGGAGTCAGGAGCTCAAATTATGGCAGGGATCATGCTAAAAATGTAATGGTATGGATTAGTGCCCACATTATATTTCCCACCACTGCTAAAAAGCCCCTGAGATGAGCTCAGTTGGCTGGAGCACGGGGCTGATAACACCAAGGCTGCAGTTTCCATCCCTGCACGAGCCATTCACACAAGAGTTGGACTCAATGAGCCTTCTGCATCCCTTGAAACTCAGAATATTCTGTGATTCTGGTAATTTTTGGTAACGCACGTGCAGACTTAGAGGACAAATAGGTAAGGGTTTTCTTCTTCAGGGTTGTTTTCCTGTCCAATGACAACACGGGAGAAATGCTGTCCTTTGAGACTCCTGGATTTAGTGGTTGTAAGGTAAAAGAGGAGAGAGTTAGATTAGATGCCAGGAAGAAATTTTGAGATGTTAGAAAGAAATTCTTTACCCAGAGGCCCTGGCACAGGGTGCCCAGAGAAGCTGTGGCTCCCCATCCCTGGAAGTGTCCAAGGCCAGGTTTGACAGGGCTTGGAGCAGCCTGGGATAGTGGGAGGTGTCCCTGCCCAGGGCAGGGGTGGAACTGGATGGGCTTTAAGGTCCCTTCCAACCCAAAACTATTCTTTGACTCCATGATACTGTCCACCGACAGCCTGGCAATGGTATGGATGTTTTTCAGACACAAGACACTGTAGCCCACATTGCTACTACAGTGGAGGAAAACAGCTCAGACACCTTGCAGATTATGCCATCTGATTTTCACGGCATAATTCCCTTTGCAAGCAGTGCAATTCCTTGCAAATTTCCTGGCATTGTCTATAGAACTTTATGTTTTGTAAGATTATTATGGTTTTTTTAGGGGGAAAAGCAATTGAGGCAACGATGTGAAAATACATGCAAACTTCTTCATCAGGCTGTAGCCTAGCAACATCAGCAACCCAGCATCCAAAAAACTTTATCCAGCCTGCTGGTGAATTCAGCAAGTAAGACACTGGGGGAAGTGTGTATGGCTGGTGCCAGCTATGTTTTTCTGGAAATTAGTTTTGATAAAATCTTTTAAATCCCTAATCCACGAAGAAGAGCCTTTCCCAAGGCTGCAGGGAGGTTTACTATTTATCACTTCACTGCTGCACTCCTGGTGTAAAGACATGGAGCAGAATTTTTTTTTTGGCAATTGTTTACCCTTGCAGCAGTACCTCTATTGCTGGAAACTCCAGATTGGAGAGAGAAACTCCCCAAAATTTTTGGCAGGGAATTTCTTGTGGCTGAACACTGACTTCTAAAATTAAATTGCAGAAGCCTGGAAAAAAAAAAAAAAAGGTCCTTTCCTTTTTGTCAGTGGACTTCCAGGTGGCAGGAAAATTGGCCAGATCAGCAGACTGGAAAGGCAGCCATCAATAGTTCAAGGTCTAACTGGTAACTGGTTGTGAGCGGGGTTCTTCAGGGGGGACACATGTCCCACTAGATTAAAATTGTATCTAGGCAGCCTCTCAGCATGGTTGGAGCTTTGGAAATTACCTGGTTTTAATAAACCATGACTCCAAGGAGGCTTTAGCTCTCAGGATTGAAAACAGCAGGATAAGATCTTCCTGTTCCTGTGAGATGACAGCAGAGGGGTGAGGTCCAAGAGGTGCTGCACAGGAATCAAGAATCAACACTGTAGAGTATTTTGACCATCAAAGTTTTAGAGCCTGTTTTATGGTGGTATTTGGCTGAAGCTTGGACTTGGTCTTGGAGGGCTTTTCCAACCTGAATGATCCTTTGATTCTATATTTGGCCCTTGAATTGGAACCCAACACAAGCAGCTGGCCAAGGTGCTGCCAACAGGTCCTTAAGCACAGGTTTTTTGACAACAACAGACACAGGTAGTAATGTCAACACAAACAGCAGCTCTTGCTTCAGAGGAGCGCACTGATCTCTCAGGAAGTCTGGCTCAGAACCACCACACAGTGGCAAGAGACAAATCCCTGCTCTGTTTGTTCCCTCCCAGCTCTGCAGGGCCTTTCTCATATGGCCCCACAGGCAATCACACAAATTAACAAATCAGGAAACTTCTGCCCATGGGGTGTTGGTGCTTCTTGTTTTCCCTGTCAGGAAGCTTCTCCATTTCTGATCTAAACATCACGGCTTTGGTATTGCCCACAACTGTTTAAATGATGAGGGATCCCAAGGAAAGATGGGTTTGTGTCATCACTGTGAATCAACTCACACACACAGAGTCACAGAATATCCTGAGCTGGAAGGGACCCTCAAGGATCATCGAATCCAACTCCTGGCCCTACACAGGACAACGCCAAGAATCCCACCCAGTGCCTGAGAGAGTTGTCCAAATGTTCCTTGAGCTCTGGCAGGTTTGGTGACGTGACCATTCCCTGGGGAGCCTGTTCAGTGCCTGACACCCCCTGGGGGAAGAACCTTTTCCTGATCTCCAACCTAAGCCTCCTGTGAAACAGCTTCAGGCCATTCTGCCAGGTCCTATCACCAGATTCAGGTAACCAGACTCCGGGGACTCAGAGCTAGCCAGAAACAAGAGCTCAGTGCCTGCCCCTCCACTTCCCCTCACGAGGAAGCTGCTGTGAGCAATGCAAACCCCCTCTGAGTCAGGCTGTTTTGGTACAAGGCTCACCACAAACCAGTGATCACATGTGAAGGAGGCAACTGCACGCAAGGATATCTTCTGCCTCCCATTCAGAAAGAGCATTTTAATCCACACAGAGAACTACCCAAGAGATGGACAACAGTTCCATGCAACTACAACAGCAGCTTCATAAAAACCCAAGACCCAGATGCAAACATCTGTTAACAATAAGAGCTGACACGACGCAGTTGTGCATTGCACAAAACATAATCAAGATTCAGTCTGTCAGTTTTATTCTCAACGTCGTTAAGAATTCAAAGTGTATTTTCATGTACATGATCATGTTACTTCAGAAAGCATCTGTCTTTCAGCCTTTTGTGCTCAAACGGGTGCATTTCACACCAAATAGATTCTGTTAGCTGTAGTCACCGTTAAGGTTGTGAAAAGATCAGCTGAATAATCTGACATTTTGAAATATTGGCCACTCTTCATTAGATCATGGGCTATTCTACTTCCTCTTCATTGACTTAACAACACCAAAAACTGTAGGACTGATGTAAATCCCTTTCTGCTAATGCAAGGAGAATGTGCAAATAAAAAACATTCACTCTTAGGAATTTTTCTGACAGATTTAGTTATGCTAAAGACAACTTGAGAATCCTTTAGTAACTCTAACTGATCAGAATGAATATTAAGAGGAAGGAAAAATAAATGAAACCATATTTCCTAGGCCATAAAATCAAGCAACATGTAGCTGAAATTAAAAGCAAAATGAAGATCATATTCTATGCATTTAATAAGCCTTGAAAAGAAACAATGACTTTAATAAACATTAGGAATAACAAAAGAATGATAAAAAACATTAAAAGGAATCAAAATCGATAAACGGGATCCTTGTACAGCCTGTTGCACCTGGGGAGAAAAAACCCCCAGCATCAGGACAGGTTGGGGGATGGCCTGACGGAAAGCAGGAGAAGGCCCTGGGAGTCACGGTGGCCAACAAGTCAGTCACGAGCCCACGGTCTGCCCCGGTGGGCAGGAAGGCCACTGGGATCCCGGGATTCCTTAGGAAGAGCGTGACCAGCAGCTGGAGGGAGGTGCTCCTGCCCCTCTGCCCTGCCCTGGTGCGGCACACCTGCAGTGCCGTGCCCAGTGCTGGGCTCCCCAGCTCAAAACAGGCAAGGGACTCCCGGGGAGGGTCCGCAGGGGGCTGAGATGATGATGAAGGGGCTGGAGCCTCTCTCTATTCCCCCTGTAAAACAAACTCTCTCCGTGAAGGGAACAAAGGCAAAGCCTCCCTGTTTTCTGTGTTTTGCACAGTGTTTTCCTTTTTTTGAGAATGTTGCTGTGAGCAACAGGAAAAGTCTTAATAAGGAACATTTATTGCAAATGAGAGGAAGTAGCTTGTGGACTTCACAGGTCACTTTTTGAACAGCTCTGCTTGGGGAGGCACAGGATGGAAAACCTCCTCTTCTCAAGCCCTCCAAACACAAAGGTGTGAAAGAGAAAGGAATAGAAAGAATGTGTAATACAGCCAAGAAATGCAGTAAAAGGCTTAATCGATGAGCAAAAAGAAAAAGCAAGTGTTTTCCTCAGAAATTCGATTGTTTATTGTGGGAAAAAAGGGTACTCTTGCATTTTTACACTGACAAAGAAAGTCAACCCCATGTCCCCAAAAAGACAACATTCTGTAGGTAATCCTCAGAATGTACTTGACTGGAATTACCAAAGTGAAGATAAAATTCCAAGATGGCACTTAGAATCAGGAAGTCTGCAATATCTGGTGATTCCAGAGATTGCAGATGTCCTCCAGGGTACATCGTGAACATCAAGAAAGACACTCAGGAGTTCAGTGTGAAGACTGAAATAACAATAACAAGCTGCTGGTGTTTAATTTTTGCTATGTTGAAGAAAATGAGAGGCATCAGAAACTTTAAATTAGCATTTTCCTCTTGTCCGGGATGTATAGAGGCTGAAACTCAAGAGCACAATAACTAAGTTTGTCACTTCCTTTTTACAATTCCTTCTCCCCACTGTGACTTCTTGACTTCTTCAACATTTCCCTGTGCTTGTATCTCAAGGCCTGTCTGCTCTCTAAGAAGCCTTAATTTTGAGTTATTTTTTTATATTCAAAGCACTTCTATGTTTTAAACAGGTTTCTATTGCTTTACTTCTCATTAAAAATTATTATATTAAAAAAAATTTGATATATTATGTAGATATTTTATGAAGAAAAGGATTACAGGAGAAACTGCCTGGGACTACAATAAAATATTTTACTGAAAGGTACAGAAAAGCATTAATTAAATAACTAGGGAATCCACATTAATAATTTCACAGAAGGAAAAGTCTTATTCCAAACAGCAGAAGAAAAACAGGCAAGAAAATTCCTCCATCCTTCAGAAGGCTATCAGGTGGTCTGTCATTAAAGATGGGGTTTAGGGTGATTTTTAATGGGAATTTTGAATCAGTTTCTCTCTAGCCCAAAATACTTCAACCAGGAGCTGAGAAGTTTTAAGAAAACACTGCAAATTAGCACACAGTCGTCAGAAAGTTACTGAGGGAAGTTAGCTCAATATATACATTATAGATGAGAAGAAATATTAATAACCCTCTAACACCAGAGAAATGTGACAAATTAACCTCCCATCTCTCCCTGGGTGGGAATGATGTTTATCTGCTGCAGAGTCGTCTAAAGAACCTTTGAGAAGAGAAAAGGTGGATTAAAACTTGCTATTAGAAGTAAGTCATGAAAATAGAAAACACAGGAGAGGAAGGGATGGCAAAAGTATCACAGGAAGGAACAATAATGGGGGAAATGGATGAAGAGGAAAATGGAAAAGCAAATGTAAAATTTAAGAGCAGCAGAAAAGCACTGGAGCACATGGAGATGCTGATGGAAATTTATTGTCCTAATTTAGGAATTGAAAGGTTGAAGCCCAAAATGCCAACATTTCCCTTGCTATCAATATCCAGAATATGATATATTTCTGTAATTTTACAGAACTCGCTACTCAGTGAAGGTGGGAATATTTAACTGTCAGAAGTAAATGTCCATATTTAAAGAGAATGCAAGGCAACAGAAAAATAATTATTAGGATGAATAGAAAATTGGTAAACCACATGGAAGTCAGTGAAGGACGCAGTCACAATGTATGTTAAAAATTAGATTAAAACGTATGGGCAAGATCTTCCAAAATAATTGTGAAAAGAAGTTTAAAATAGCAATGGCAATATCATAAGAAACAAGTAGCTGTTTTCTCAAACAATAAATAAGACAGTTTTGAACAAATTACACTTTTTTCTACTTTTAATTAATGCCAAAGGTATAAGAAATTAATCAGATACTAAAGAACTGCCTTTGCCTCAACCAGAAAATTCCTGTATTTGGTCCATTTTCTCTTTGTAAAAGGGATTGTATTTTAAAATCTTATGACAAAGTCCAGAAACGTTTATGATCTAATTTTATGAAGCTGTTAAAAACAGCAGAAAATTTTGTACTCTCAGAATTATTAACTCTATTGTGAAAGGTTTTCCTCTAGAAAGAAAACAATGATGAGAGTAATAATGGAAGAGAGTCACCAAAAAATGTACTGCACATGAGTCTGGTTTTTAACATGAAAGATTTTAGCAAAAGCAATTGCAGATTAGGTGGATACATAGAAGTTATATTACCATAGATAAATGAGGTCATTTTTTTTCTGAAAACTAGAAATAATGTGGGAAGAAGGTAGGGACTGATTTCATACTATTTTATTTATATGTACACACACACAGACATGGCGTTTTCACATCCATGAAAGCTCCAGGCATAATTTATTACATTCTTTGGGCACAAAGATATTTACTTCCCTGACAAGAAAGAGAATTTCTATGGATGCCATTTTGGGAGAAAAATGGACTTCAGTGTTAAATTCAAGATGTAAATGTTTATTTTCCATAAAGATCTTTGAGTTTTTCGTACTCACTGAGGGAACTTCCTCAGATTCTCACATAAAACAAGCAGTGGTCACTGTGGATGCCTGTAACTGTCTCAGCCATGAAAACTGTGGCCATTTCCATCACTCTCAGAAACAAAGGAAAACAGATTAATCCGGGAATGAACACAAGCCAGTGCTCACTCCAAAGGCAACGCTGCTTTTGTGCTGTACCTACCTGAAAGCATTACTGCTAAACATGCAGGTAATGTTCCTTCTCCAGATATAAAAGCAATCAGAAAAAATAATTAGCAAGGAGAGTTAGTAATTCAGAGAAGGTTAAGTAGGGGTTAGATGAATTTGCAATTGTGCTGGAGAAGAGTGGAGTCAAGGACTTAATTTTCCATGAACAGTGGTTGTGTGAAGTGCCTGACGTATTTTCAGTTGAGATGATCAAAATAAATAGGCTTGTGAGGGCTGCCTGTGGCATATCCAAGACCTACAAAACCTGAAGTTTCAGATATTGTCTCCCAACTTCTCACCCTATCGTGATCTCAGATTTCTACTTAATGTCCCTCTGAGTCCTTTTTTTTGATTAAACCCTCAGCTTGTCCTACCTCTGGTGTTTCCCTTTACATGAACTCTTCCCAGGCTGAGGTGTAAGCCCAGACTGGCTGACAACAACCACTGGATATCAAGTCTTTGGAAAGCTGTAGTAGCACCTACCTCTCACAGTTCTGTATTTCGCAATTTTGAGAAATTTTTATTATTTTTTAATTGTTTTAGTGCAACCTTAGCAACATAATATTAACAAATGCAACGCAAATATACAGGTATGGGATTTTTTAAAATGAGAAAGTTTATGGTCATCCTCAGAGATGAACAATTAGATAGAAATTACATTGTTTGTGTAAACAAGAATAAATCTCTGGACATCCTCGTTTGGATGTCCATCCATAGAGGTGTCACATCTCCAAAATTGGGTCTTTCTTTCCACCAGTAGGAAAAAGTAAGGAATAGTAGTGAGAGTGCCAGGCCATCATTTAAATATTGGGTTTTTTTAATGTAAACCAAATTTATCTCCATCCTGCTATGGGCTGGAGACCGATGGAGGGTTTGAATGTGCAGATATTGTACACTAAGCTTGAGACAATTTTGAAGGTGTTGCTGCAAGCAGATGAGAAGCACCTTGTAAGAAGATGGAAGTGAAACTACAAACAGGCAGAGGAGTGTGCTTGCCAGTGTAGGAAGTAAAACAGCCAAACCTTAACAAGAAAGGAGCATCACTCGCGGTCTCTGACCCCCTGAGGAGAAACTGGTCACTCACTTCAAGATACATCGACTGGCAGGCACAGTCATGACAGGAATCTCTAGGAATTTGTGCAGCTCTGTCACTAAAATTCCCAGAATTCCTCCTCAGCTGCAACTGCCTTGTCCCACTACAAGAAAAGGGGTTCAACAAAGGGATGTTTCCTCTGATGAAGTCACAGGCAATGAAAAGCAGAACTGTGCACTGAGCAGTGTTTGTTACATCAGCTGAACATTTCCTCAGCCCTGCCCTAAAGGGACCTCACCACTGAATTCAGGGTCTATCCTTTGTTTCCCTCACAGCCCCTCGATGCCTCAAAGATTCCTAAGGGATGAATCTATGTCACGTTCAGGGAAAAAAGCAAGCACAAAGCTCCCATGTCAAGGACTGAGGATCTTCACAGTAAGTGTTCATTATAATTTTCAAGGCAATTTTGTTTCAATTATCTTTTTGAGGAAAAGAGAGACATTAGGAAGACAGAAATTGTAACATACTCAAATTGCACTGGGTCACATTTTTTTCCAATGTTCAGGAGAAAATTTTCTTAGATTGATTTTGATTTAATAATATTATCTTGCCTCTATTCATTCACAGGGTGAGCTGGGTGGGCAGGTAGACAAACCATTCTGACCCTAAGGAACTGGAAATTATTTGTTCAGACACCAGTATTCTGTCATCTTTCACACCCACTGTTCATTTCCCAGCCACTTTCATGTTCTATGCCACTTCTTCTTTCATTTCTTTCAGCATGACTGAAAAGTTCACCCCAGTGTGCAGAAGCTCAGTTTTTAATACTGGAATACGCCCTCACACAAAAAAGAGGATCTGAATGTTGGTTTCAGAACTGATCAGTGACCCATGGTCCTTGTTTGTATCCCTGTTCAGAAATGTAACAGATCTTTTCTCTGGTCCCTCCAAAAATCCTCCTTAACTTAAGGAGGAGGTAATCTTTCCTGCCAGTGCTCTGTGTCCAAGCTATACTTGGAATTAAGGCTCCCTGCGTGGCAGTGGAAATACCCAAGATCCTGACACCAGCTGGTCCATCCCACTCTCAATCCCGAGGTTTGCTAACTCGGTTATGCCACACAGAGGCAGCCTTTCTCCCACTTTCAGGAGCAGGTACCAGCCTTTCTCCCACTTTCAGGAGAAAATACCCAGGCACAAAAGATGAACATACACCCTGAAAAGCAAAGGACGTTTCCTCTGCTATGGAACGCAGCCTGCACAAGCCTTCCCTTACACAGAAACTCAGCTAAACTTGTTTGCATCCTTTTTCTGGGAGACTAGAGAGGGCAATGCAGTGGTGTGTTGGATGTTTGGATAGATTTGGCTCTTGTGTCCATGTCATTGCAGAAAACAAAGGGCGGAAGAAGTCATAGGACAAGAGAAATATGATTAAAAAAAGATTTATCTGTCTGAACTAAGTTTATAGCTCATATTGAATGTAAGTTTCTTCATAATGTTTCTGTCTTTCTGCTACGAAAGAAGAGAATATTCACTGCACAGCTTTCCAAAGAATAGTAGTAATGGCAAATACAGCCCTCTTGCCTGATTCTTTCACGTTCTCCATTTCAATTAAAAACAAAGAAATAAACCAAAACACAAACCCAGTCACCAAACTCCTTCCACTTTCTGACACCCACTTCCTTTGAAAACAACAAGCCGTATATTTGAAAACTTTCGTTTGCTCCAGTACTATTTACATTGGCTGTTGTTTTACTCCAGCATAGGAAATGCAAGACAACATCCAGCCTGTCAGCACCCTTTTCATGCTGTCAGCACCCTTTTCGTGCTGTCAGCCCGGATCAGAGGAGCTCACATCACACACGTTGGCTATCACACCTCATGTGCTGCATCTGCTCCTACAGGCATTTAAGGAATTAGAAAGATAATTCTTCTGCTCGTGCACAAATCCCCAGCAGACACAAGGCTCAGCAGGGCCCTTCAGGCATTGGGGAGTGGATGGAAAATCAACCCATTGTAGCCTCAAAGCAGCAGCAGAACAACCCTTGGGTCACATTTGTGCACTAAAGATGATGAACTCTGCCACCCTTGAAAGAGCAAACAGCAGCTTTACCTTTTGGGTAATGTGATGTTTTCATGGCAGCCTGAGGAACACGGGATCTGCCTCCCAGTGAATCCCTTCTGAGGTGCACCATATGCTCAGTCAGCTCCAGAGTGCTTAAGACAAACAGAAAAATCACAAAGAGACAAATTTTCACAAACACATTCATACAGCAATAATGAAATCCCAAGAGCAAACTGCTTTACTGATGGAGAGGAACAATGCATCCATCACTCCCACAGACATCAACACACTAGTACTACAGGTTTTTACTTTACTTGGAACAGGTAGGCATAGTTGAAAATTGCCAATAAGGAAATTAAAATGACTGGAGCCTGGGAGAAGCATTTTTGCTATAAGTAAGATTTGTCTCAAAATATCTGACATGAAATATTTCAGTATTTGGACTCAAGACACAAATTTCACCATCTTTGCATTCTCTGGATGAAAAAATAAAACTCAGATAACTGAGGACCATGTTTCAAAAATGGTGTGTCTGAGGTTTTTTATTTCCCAAAGCTACTTTAATATGTTGTGTGGGACAGAGAAGATAAAGATCTACATTTGCTTCTGCTTTGGAAAGAGAAGCCTTAAGGTCATTGAAAATCTACTGGAAATATAGTGGTAAAAAAACCACATACTATATAAACTAATAGATAAAAGATATAAAGATATAAAATATTATATATAAGCAAACAAATGTGTGTTTTTTCATGTATATGTAATTTCATACACATTTCAAATTTCATGTGTGTATATACACACACACACACATATATGTAGCAATCATTCAAATATGCAAACTAAGAGTGGAAAAATATGAAGCCTTCAAATATGCAAACTAAGAGTGGAAAAATATGAAGCCTTTCTCTCTAGTTGGAATGCAACATTATTCTGAACAAGCTGTCAGATGTGAACAAAGCCAAAGGCTCATTCAAGCCCTGCCGGAAGCTCAGGTTCCCCCTCTCCCCAATATCCTCCTTGTCAAGCACTTCTCCCCACACTGCAGCTCAACAAGATTTATTTGCAGCGTTATCAGAGTCCTCAAAACATCTCTCATGACTTTTCTCAAAGAGATCAGAAGTCAAGGCAGTGAATAACAAAAGATTATATTAAAACCCTCACACTAAACCCAAAACTTCCAGGCTGGATACTTTTTGTTACGAGTCTGACCAGGCTTGTTGTGCGGGAGAACACACAAGCACCAGATTCCCTCGGGATTATTTCTCTAGTGGTTCTGGAGAAGAGGTCTTCTCCTCCATGCCCTTCCACAGACCAAAGGACCAGGCTGCCGGCTCAGGGACAGCATCTGAAGGATGTTGT
Organism: Atrichornis clamosus; assembly: GCA_013400975.1. Lineage (NCBI taxonomy): Eukaryota > Metazoa > Chordata > Aves > Passeriformes > Menuridae > Atrichornis > Atrichornis clamosus. Next base: position 103,248 of record WBMZ01006153.1, read on the forward strand.
TCCTCTTGGGCAGCTAAAATCATCGGAGAGGATTTGGGAGTGCCTCGCAGGGAGAGGCTTTACCACACTTTGATCTCACCCCGTCTTTGAAGATCCCGACTGCCTTTAGCAGGAGCTCACTGAGCACAGCACATCTTGGCACAGTAAATCCCAGGCGTGGAGTGTAGATTCACAGCGATCTGGCCTGGGGAAAAAAGAATCCTGCAGGCAAAACCTGGATCTGAGCAGGTAAATTAGCTCCAGCAGCCAGAGGGTTAAAACTAATTTAAAGAAAAAGAAAGTAAGCCATTAAGAACAAATTAGGAGTTTGTGGATAATTAGACAAGTTCACCTCGACTCAGGACAAGCTCCTACTTATCTAAACTGAAAGCAAAGAAAACTGACAATAAAGACACTTTTACTGTGTATTTACTGAGTAAGATTTTAATTATGGGGTAACGGTGGAATCCACTGCAACGTGTTGGGGAGAAAAGGATGAGATGACCAACAGACAATGGGTGCTCAAAGTACATTGAAAATCCAACTACATTTGCAATTCAAATCTCTCAACTGGAGAGCAAAAGCTGTGAAAATACCGACAAAAGTATTCACAGGTAGATTTGCATCAAGAAATACAATATAATCTGAGGCAGATGGCCTGAAATCTGGAACTGTAATAACAGCCCCTCACCAGGAAAAAAGGGCCAAATGCCCATTTATTTGCAGATAAATGGGGGAAGGGGGGGGGGTGTTTGTTTGGGAATTGTTTTAGATGTAAATATTATTCTATTCCTTTCCCATTTTTCTCCTGTCTCCTTTAATAAAGTACTGTTTGCAAAGTCAACTTAAGTAAATTTTTTAAACTGACAGTTTAAATTAAGTAAAGATACGTTTTGAATAATAAGGGCCCTGTAAAGCATAAAAAACATCCCAGTTACCTGCTCAGCACTGACTCTGGGTTATCAAGCATCCCATAGCACAGAGGTCATGGGATAAGAAACATCAGGAATTTGGAGCAGCACGTTCTCAGTCAAATTCTAAACACAATTCTGCCAGATCTCAGTAGTTTACAACACTTTTTTTCTCTCATTTTATTAATCCAATTGTTAAAATAAAAACACTTCTTTTTTTTTTTTTTTTCTAAAGCTGACTTCTGTCTTCCTTTGTCCCGAGCAGGAAACTCAGTGGAAACTTAGCTGGAAGTGGCAAGTGCAGCTAGATTAGGGTTTTTGCTGTTCAAAAGTACAGTTTGGCTTGCAGACATCAGTAAAACCATAAAAAGATTAACAGCACCATGGATAGGGCTTGAGGGAAATAAACTGCAAACACAAAGTTGCTGAAGACTCCCAATTTAATTGGATGTGACTTTCTTACACAATGAATTAGTGACACTGTATTCTGTAGCTATGGGTCTCAGAGTGATTCACCCAATCTTCATGGAACTAAAAGAAATTTGAGCAAAATTCATATTAAAAATATAGCCTCATGATTTTCATCAATTATACGAGTGATTTTAAAGATGAAAAAAAGATCATTTAAGCCACCTAAGCAACTCTGTTAAGAACCAAATTAAGTAGTAAGGCCATGTCTAATCAATACTTGTTTTCTTATCAAGGTAAGCCACAGCACTGTGCTATTTTTCAGGCTGTTAAGAGCTGCGGAATTTCCTGGGAAGAAGCTTACACTGAGTGTGCTAAGGATTTCTACCTTTATCCTCAGTGCTGTTCCCAGACTGTGAAAGGCACCCCCCATATTCAGCAAGCACGGGGCAGAGGAGAGCTTCTGAAAGGTGCTTGAACAGCTGAACAAGCTGAGCAAGCTCTCTCCTACGTCTCAATGAAAAGGGCAGGTGCTTGGACTATTTGAAGTGTCATCACCTACAAGTGGCACTCAGCCCTTGTGTGTCCCGAAGGCCACGTGCTTAAAGAACTGGAATTTCTGGGGTTTTTCCCCTGGAGGTTGGCAGTGGGCTTGTGCTGTCAGATGCCACAATAAGCACAAGGGTGTGCACAATAAGCACTTTTCAGGCTTGAAAAGTGGGAAAGTGTGAAAAGTGGCAGGTGTGTAATTTACTTAATTTACTCAAAAGTAACTCATGACCTCCAAGCAAGGCGCTCCCCATTCCGTGCTGAGGTGTGCTCACTTCCCTGTGATACTCTGAGAGCCAGAAATCTTCAGTTCTTCTGAAATACTCCCTTTGAAAGCAAAAGAACAGAGATACTTCTAAGTCCTTTCATCTTCAGTGAAAGCTCTCAGTAATTTTCTTTTTTTCTTCCCCCTCTGGACTGGTGACAGGGATTCAGTTCAGTAGAAGAACAATCTTGCCCAAGTCTTCAAAGACAACAGGAGAAGTTGAGTGAAAAATCCATAATCGAATCTGCTGATTACAGCAGAGGTCAATCACACATCCCTTTTCTGAAGAGCTAGAAAGTTTTAAAGTCAGGGATTCTTTTATAATCACAGCACTTCACTTGACTGTTCTGTTTCTAATTTAATTGCCAGCATTTCTCTTGACATGTTTCCTCTCCAGCCCATGTCTGCTTTAACAAGTCCTGGAGCCCTGGAGCGAGCAACTTCGTTAGGCAAAATAATTAGTGTTGAAGAGTCAGTGTTCACACCATGCACTATTTGGAGGGTTTTATTTTGAATTATCCCATCCTATCATCCCCTGGCATTTTACATGGTTGTCAGAAATGCATCTCCCAGTTAATTTGTACCCGAAAGGAATTCAGCTGATTTACTGTGACACCGCTCCATGATGTGAAACACTGCATGGTAGTTGTGGAGAACTGGGAGAGTCACTTTCAGAGAGCACTTCTAATATTAAAAAAATGGCTGCTTAGATTTAGACACATAACCTCTGTTCTTTTTCAAAATGTAATTGTTTTCCCCAAGATAATTCAGATCCACATGACACAAGATCGTCATGACCAACTTGGCAGCAAAAAGGAAACTCACTGCAACAACTTTTTGCTACCTGAGAGAAGGTAAAAAGTCTGAAAGCACACGGAGAACATTGGTCTTATTTACAGTTATCACATCAAGCAAAAAAAAAAAGAAAGCAAAGAGCAACAGTATGGACACTATTTTATTCCCTGATGGGAAACTTGGTATAAGATTAAAATTCCAATTCTATTATTGTTGTGCAGCTCAGTTCAAGGAAGTCAGCACATTTCCTAGTGAAGGCTGGAATTTTCTCGTGCAATTTTGCAAAGCTGCTGATTTTCTGTTACTGAACTGTGGGGTCTTTCTTTGTCCCTGCAACTCAGTAGTGAAGGATTTTAATTTTTGAGGTATGTTCCACTGCTAGAAGCACAAAGTCTGACGGCTTGTGCACATCAAATGACACATTTAATTTGTAAATCTGCATTTATGAAATATGCTTTACTCTTTAAAAAAGAGGACCAGCCTAGAGATTATCAACTGTACTTCCAACAGCTAAGATGGTCCGGTCCCTAGAAGTCTTCCTTGAGGAATTACCTTGAGAGTGGTTGCACAGCCTCATCAACAGTTTTAGTTACTCCTCTTTTCTTCTATGGATGGGTGAGTTTGTCTTCAGATCCTCAGGTCATTCAAGACTCAAGAGACCTGACCAGATTTTAAGTTTCCCGGCAACCTGGAATACCAGAATGTCCAGAGATGACCTCACAGATTGTGGCACCTCCGTCAAAAAAAGTCAACATTCCATGCTGCAGGGGCTCACATGGTCACCATCTCATATCCAGTCTGAATGAGGACAGGTTTAAATTGGATATTATTAAGAAATTCTTCCCTGTGAGGGTGGTGAGGCCCTGGCACAGGTTGCCCAGAGAAGCTGTGGCTGCCCCTGGATCCCTGGAAGTGTCCAAGACCAGGTTGGACAGGGCTTGGAGCAACCTGGGATAGTGGGAGGTGTCCCTGCCCATGGCAGGGGGTGGCACTGAATGGACTTTAAGGTCCCTTCCACACTGTGGGAAGACAGACTTTTTTCCCAGCTGCCTTGCCATTGTGTCTGCAAAGCAAAAAACTTAACGTGTGCCTTTTGAAACACTGGAGAGCACACAGAGAGTCTCATTGCAACGATGTGAGTACAGGTTAAGATTTGTATTGGCTAAACTCACCTGTGTCTATTATAAGAAAGTCACACTACGCAAATGTTGGAGCCTCCAGCTGGCACCTTTAATCAGCAAAGAGGGTTTTTAAAGTTAACTTTCAGTAGAGTCCTGAGTGCCCATTTCCTGAGGTGTACACTGACAATTCTGTCACTTCTAAAGTTGCTCATAAACCTATAGACACAGTTCTTTTCCTTCCAATTCCCACTAAAGTCCCCGATAATGGTACTCTCAAGTAGCTACTGTCAGCCTGTCCCACCTGCAATGACAACCAGTTATTTTTCTCATTTTCCCTGTGCTCACCCACTCATCAGTGTCCCCTCTCTGTCTGCCTTTTACCACACACACTTCCCAAGGTTAGAGCCTGTTTTTAATTCCGGTCTCACACAGCAGGATCACAATCCATGCTGAAGGTTCACAGGTATTACAATAATCAATAGCAATAATACCAAACATGTGTTACTGGTGTATGTGTCAACCAGTGCATATCCTCACTGTGATATTTTGCATATAAAGGGAAAAGCTTAATGGAGTATAAAACACATCCAGATTAACAGTGTCAAAAGCAGGTTAAATGCTCAGATGGGATCCAAAACCATAACACATTTGACTTTGAAAAGGTTAAATTCAACCTTTGACCATCAAATCCTGCAGCAGACCCCACAGTGTCCCTGGGAGCACATTGTCAATTTACTGTTCTGACAGATGATGGTGAAGATGAGGAAATGATCCAGAAAAGTGGCATTGATTTTGCAGAGCAGAGGAATTTGCCAGTCATTGCTTGTTGCTAAGATGCAAAAAAAAAAAAAAAAAAGGAAAAAAAGCCTCCATCAGATCTCAGCGTGTTGCTCACAAATATCAATGAGACGTGGTATTTACAGTGTTTGTGGAAACCTGGGGAATGACTGAGACTGCATCCTGCACTCAGAGCAATTTGGATGAGACCTGAAATACTAGGGACCTCCTCGCTCGGTTTCGTCAAATGAGCTGTGTGATCTCTTCCTTTGGGCAATCGGTGCTTTTCATCTGCAGACTGTGGTCCATTTATAAAAATGCAGGACTGATATTTTAGAGAAAGGGAAAACCGCCTGGCTTGAACAAGTCTGCAACTTACATTGCAAGCAGGTGTTTTTCAGATCCTCCTCTTAGAAATCACATGCCCTTCAGAGCCTTAAATCTCAACTCCCAGCCTGGAATTTGTTAACTGGAGCTGGGCAGTAAGCTGCAGCCAGAATAAACAATTTTTTAATGGCAAGCTTGTGCAAGGAACCAGACTCAATGGTCTGTTGTTTCCTCCTTGCTCTAAATATTATTCATCTATAACAAAACCCAGCTGATGACTTTTCCCCGCACTCTATATGTCCTCAGAAAGTCTGATGCAAGACACACACCCTCGCCACAAATTGCAACACAGAAAATTTCCACTTGCTTTGTATCCAGAGGAAGGAGAGAGCTGGCTCCCTTGGCGGCGCAAAACTTTTAACACTTTCACTGAAAAATCCCTGGATAGCAGCAGGGAAGGTTTCAGAGTAAATAGTGCACAGCTCCTTTAGTATTCACCCAGCTCTGCAGGCAATGCCCGAGGTCAACAAGTGATCTACTGGTATTGTAATATTCATTACATGAATATGAATATTATCATATGAATAAACATGCAAATCCACAGGTAGAAGCTGCTTCTTTTGACATAAACTTCATGCAAACACGTTACTAAATGAAATAAGTCCTATGTGCCATGACTAATGGCTTGCAGAAGCAAATTGAGGCATAAAGCTCAGAACACTGACAGAAAGGCTTCCCTGCACCCCTTTTTTCTTTCCTCTTTTTCACAACTCTCACCCCTAGGTTTACAAACAGCATTTGTCCACAGATGTCAATACTATCGGAAAACCAAGTAGAGAGTGGAAAACTGAGGTACAAAACTGTCAGGTGATTAATTCATTCCTTAAGCACATCAGAGGCTGCACCGTCTATGAGATGACAGAGCATTATTTTCAGATGTCCTAACATTCAATCAAGAACACTTTCCTTCCTAATTTAATTCAAAGGTCTCATTTTCCTGCTTCATTTCCAATGCTGCCAGATCAAGGGACACAGTTAAAACCACACAATTCCCAGATTCCCTTTGTTTATAAACACATTTCTTTAACAAACAGGAACTTATGTTATATGCCAAAGGCCTCATTTAAAATTCATAGAATCAAAGAATCATTTCGGTTGGAAACGACCACTAAGGAAATCAAGTCCAACTATTAACCCAGCAGTGACAAGTCCACCACTAAATCATGTCCCCAAGTGCCACATCTTTTAAATCCCTCAAGGGATGGTGACTCCACCACCTCCCTGGCCAGCCTGTGCCAGGACTTGACAACTGTTTAGGTGAGAAATTTTACATTTCCTCTGGTTCTGTCACTCCTTACCTGGAGAAGAGACCGACATCCACCTGGCTACAGTCTCCTTTCAAGTGATGCTAGGGAGTGATAACATGGAGGAAGAGGACTCAGACTCACACAAACATTATAGACATAATTTGATCTCTAGCCACTGTAGCAATTAATACAACTCAGAAGCGAAGCGATAGCAAAAAAAAAAACCCAACCCAAAATACAGCACTTCAACTTGACAAAAACAAGGAAGTTCAAGTTCTGAAGGCAGAATTATAACAGCATGGAAGAGAAAATGTTTATTTTTTCCTCATAAGAGGATAAAACCAAGCTACCTAAAGAAACAGGCCCAGAACAAATATCATGCATTACCAACAGAGATTTAAAATCCTCTCTTCCTTTCCTCCCAGGCACTCTGTGCATCTGCATAAGGGGTTTTGCCATACATCTGCATTATAGGGAAGAACAAGGAGTTGGGAAGTGATAGTTCTCCAGAAATCAGCCCGTTTGAGGCTGCACCTCAAATCCTGTGTTCAATTTTGGCCCCTCACTACAACAAAGACTTTGAGGGGCTGGAGCGTGTCCAGAGAAGGGAACGGAGCTGGGGAAGGGGCTGGAGCACCAGGAGGGGCTGAGGGAGCTGGGGGGGCTCAGCCTGGAGAAAAGGGGGCTCAGGGGGCACCTTCTGGCTCTGCACAAGTCCCTGACAGGAGGGGGCAGCCCGCGGGGCGTCAGACTCTATCCCAGGGAACAAGTGATAAGACAAAAGGAAATGGCTTCAAAAGGAAGTTGCTCCAGGGAAGGTTTAGATTGGACATTAGGATAAATTTCTTCATTGAAAGGGTTTTCAGGCATTTAATGTTTCAGGCATTGGAATAAGCTGCCCAGGGAAGTGGTAGAATCACTGTCTATGGAATTGTTCAAAAATTACTTGAATGTGGCACTTGAGGATGTGGTTTAGTGGTGAACCTGGTCGTACTGGGTTAATGATTGAACTCAATGATCTCAGTGGTCTTTTCCCACCTTAATTATTCTGTAAGTCTGTGATTCTTTTTTTCTATGAACTGATGGCAGATTTTCACAAAGCACTCAGTGGGGTCCTCTAAGAACTGTCTCATACTCATCACCTGTTTTCCTCCTCCAGCCAAAGCTGGACTGCCTTGTCCTTGTCTGCCTTTCCTCAGTACCTCCTGTCTCTCCACAGTAACTGCACAACTCCAGCACAGGGACAGAGCAGGAGGGAGAGGTGATGAAGCAAGTCAAAGCCATCAGTTGAACTCAACAACAAAACTTGAATGAACTCAGAGCCAAAGTTTTTGTTCTGCTTGAAACCAGGAATGGGAAGAGGGACTGAGCTCTCCCGCCTTGTTTTTATTGCTGCTCAGAGAGCCAGAAATGTCCACACATCAATAGAGTTAAAAGGCAAGATTGTAAGAACCAGATGTTGTGATATTTTTGGAATGCAATCATGGATCAGGCCACAGTGCTTAACAGCTCCTGTCCAAAGCTAATTTTTGAGGGAACAGAGAGCACATCACGCACAAGTTTGCTGGCACTGTGCCCAGCCTTGCACAGCACACAGAACAAGAGGTTTCCCAAAATTGGTTTGGCTGGTTCAGTTTTCTTCGTTTAAATCCTCATATTAAAGCTCACAATGAATTACATTTTTACTGCAGAATTATACCAAAAAGCCTGCAAAGGAAATCATTTGCCATACAGGAGGTCGATTTTGCAGTTTTGTTCTGGTTTTATTTTTCATAGAGATTACTGCCAGCTTATTTTCTCTTGCTCACTCTGAAGTTTTTAAGATGTTTTCACATAGGGATAACATTCCTGCTGTTATTTTTTGCTTTCCTCCTTTGAGATAGAAGTGACATAAAGAACATAAATGTCTCCCTCATTTCATTCATGAGAAATCACAGCAAATTCACCTGTGGAATCCAACTTTCTTGGCAACCCAAAAGTCACGTTGCCACATGGAGACAGATGCACTAGGAGCGGTTTTGCACCTGATTTTTATTTCCTGCACATTTTATAGCAAAAATTCACCTGGGGCCTGAAGGATATGGAAGATGGGGAGCCCATCCTGACTTTAGTAAGGAGAACCAGACACATCTCTAGGTGTTACCTGTTAGGAGATGTAGGTATGGAAAAGAGAGGAAAGAAGGGGAATCAAGGCCAGGTTGGATGGGGCTCTGAGCAACCTGGTGTAGTGGAAGATGTCCCTGCCCATGGCCAGGGGTTGGAACTGCGTGGTCTATTAGGTCCCTTCCACCCCAAACCATTCGGGGACTCTATGAAAGAAAAATTTGCTCAAAACTTGAACCAGTTCTTATGGCCCAAGATCCATTGAGCATTGCTGTGTGAAATCACTCTTCTGTAAAAGTCCTGACCCCTTTATCATGTCCTGAACCACTGAGAAATGTACTGTTTTCTAAAAAATCTACCTTGTTTATCCGCCTGTTACTCAGTCCAGCAGCTCCCACCAAAAGCAACCCTGAAGTGTTCAGCAGTTTGGATTTCCAGACCGCAGGTACTATTGATTCTTGTCCTCCAAGGTCTCATATCTTCAGAAGATAAACTTTTATGCTTCAAGTTTCCCCGTGTCCTTTAATCTTTTTTTAATTTGTTTTTTTTCCCCAGAAACTGGTTTAATAAAACTCCTTTTAACATCCATGCGGTGAGTGAAGGCTTGGCTTCCCACGTCACGTTGGAGAGCACAGAGTAACCCAGCTGAGCCTGCCACAAACACACCCAGGAGACGACTGCAGGCTCCTGCCTGAGGATGATCCAACTGAATGGGAGATAATGGCTTCCACGTGTCAATCATCGAGCCATTAGAATGCCAACTGTTGGGCAGAAATTAATGAGCCAGGGTCTAATTTGACATTGATAGAACTGACGAATGTTGTGACCGAAGTATTTTAGGGCAAAGGAAAAAAAAATGTAGTTTGCTACAAGATCCTTTTTTTAAATCTGTTTTAATGCATTTATTCATAGAGTGATTTGCGAACTGATTTAAGAGCAGACAAACTAATTTTTGCAAACAAATTTAAGATCAGGCTGGGCCATTATGAATCCGGCGAGGAGAGGTAGTTGATAGAAAACCTAATAAACTATTTAATTTCAGGGAGTTTTGTGCTTGCATTAAAGACCTAAGCACCTATCATAGTCAAGGGAATGAGGCAGCTCTTTCCAAAAAAAAGTGCAAAACTCTGTCCCTGCCTGATTTATACAACCTGACAGCAACCCCGACCTGACCTCACCTTACAGTCAAATACCATCAAAAGATTCTCCAATTCCCCATTATTTGTCTTTCTCCCAAATGTATGAACTTGGTCCCTCACTGGTGCCAACTTCATCACTGGTCACACCCTCTGTTATACCAAAATTAAAAACAAACTCTGACTAAAATTTTCCCTGAAATTACAATACACAAACAAACAAATAAATAAACAAACTCTTCAGTCCTTTTAGCACAGAAGCAGTTTTCTCATGGCTCAGGGTTAAACGATCTAATGGATGAGTTGGACTAGAGGCAGCAGAACATCAGTGTGGGAGTAGGGTTGGTGCAGCAGGAAAGACTTTCCTTTCCACCGGTCCTGAGCCCTTCGGTGAGCTCCACTGGGCTCTCTGAATGCAGGACAGAAATTCTGGTGGGTGAAGAGGACATAAGAGGGTTCTAACACCCCTGAGCCCCGCCCTGTATCCTATATGGAACTGACAGTGGTGTTGTGCAGAGTTCTCAACAATTTAGGTCAAAGCTGTTACGAATCACATCTCTCTCTTCACTGAAAAGCACCAGGCAGGAGATGTAAATGTGTGAAACTCCATAAAAATCCCAGAGCTGCCCTAGGGGAGTCTAAAGATCAGATTCTAAGTACTCCAGTCAGCACAACCAGGGCAAACAAAACAGTTGCTCCTGAAATAGAGATTATAAGAGCAGCTTTTGTACTAATGGGCTCCTGTCCAAAAATAAGAGTGACTACCAGAACCTGCCCAAAACAGAGAAGAGAGCATTAAAGGATGTGAAATCTGTATCTACAGGATAAATCAGTCACACAAAGGATTCCCTAGCCCTGCATCTCGCGTGCTTTCAGGTTTCTCATTGGATTTGGCTAATAACAGCTGTATCTTTCCCGTGCACCAGGGCTCCAAGGCAGCCTTCACAGACGTGTCAGATGGGCTCCCAAACATGTTGTGACTGGAAGGATCTTTATTTTGGCAGGACAGACCTGGGGTGGGGGAAAGATGCTGCTGGAAAATGAAATCCAACCCGTTCTCCTGTCAATACACTAATTAACAATTGGCAAGATTATGCTAAATACTACAGATCTTTAATTTTAACAAGATGTTCTTCATTAAGCAGGCTAATCAAACATGAGCAGCACCACGAGAGAAAGCACAGACGACCAGAGCAACACAGCCATCTTCCCCTGCTCCCTTTTCTCTGCGAAGGTGATGATAATCTTCAGTCCTGGGGGAGGATGCATTTTCCTCTCCTCGTTGTGTGTCAGATAACAGGGAAGGAAAGGTACAGGAAAACTGTGATAACTAAACAAGAGAAGAAACTTACCCAGATTTAGTGGGGAATTTACAGCTTAAAAAGAGATTTGGCAGGGGGAAATAAATAAAAGCAGGGGGGAAAAAAGTATTTTTCAGTGTGCACACAATTTTGCAAAATCTCAAGCACAAAAATAATGTTTAACTCCATTTTTGCTACTCCGAGATAGGAAAGGAAAAGAAACACCTCACCCCAAATCAGAAAACTTTCCCTTTTAAGTTCAGTGCAACAGATCATTTACATTTCAGGCCCTTTCCTTTTTCTTAAGGTCTTTGAACAAGACAAGAAAAGTTGCAAAGAATTTGTTCAATCCAAATATTTTGATTCAAATATTTTTATTGTCTTTGTAGTTTGAGTCATGAGACTTCAGATTCAACACAAACAGTTCTGTAAAATGAGCAAATTACAGTTTTTGCTTGTTTGTCTGAGAGCTGAAGGCAAATAAGTGACCAAAGCAGAAACATGTGGGGATCATGTGCTTGTACCAGGGAGGCTGACCCTGCATGTTCCCCAACTCTGACAATCTACAGCAGAAAAAAGGTCTTAAAAGGAATTTCTAATTCAGAATTTCATGAGATGTCTATGGCAGCCAATGAAAAGAAATATTACTACAATATTCAACCCACATACTGTGCAGGTGCCCTTTATCAAGCCTTTCCAAAAAATTTTTGATAGTGCCCAGTTTGCTTGTTATTATTGTCACAGGATCACAGGATAGGTGAGACTGGAAGGGATGTCAGGATGGCTCCATTCCAACCTCTTCCTCACAGCAAGATCAGCCCTGAGGTCAGAACAAATTGGTTAAGGTTTTACCCAGTTAGGTCTTGAAAACCTCCAAGGGTGGGGACTGCACAGCCTGAGACTGCACAGCCTCTCTGGGCCGTGTTTTTAACTCCTTGACTGTCCTCATGGGTAGAATGTTTCTCTTCTTACCTAGTCAGAACCTTTCTTTCTTTAACTTATGTCAGTTTTCTCTCATCCTTCAATCAGCACCTCTGTTTTCATCCATAATATTCACTTCTGCATCCTCCTGTATTTCACTTAGAATTTCTGGTGTTAAAGACAAAAATGGTCAAGCCAGAACGGCACTGAATTAAATCCATGTCTGCACCAAGTGAAAACAAAAACCCAACAAAACAAGCCAGGACTCTTCAACACTCAGTCATAAGTCACAGTAAACTTTTTGCTGAATCTCAGTTTCCAACTTCAAGAGAGGGAAGAAAGCCTGCAGTTGAGATTCTGTCTCTCAGGTTATCAAGAAGTGTGACTGAGATGTGTGAAGGTCACAGCTGTGAAGGGGAGCAATAGCAGGGATAATGCAGCTCATAAGTTGGAAATCCAAATAATTACCAAGCTCCCCATTGAGCTTACAGAGTTCAACTCACTCTTACATTGCCAGGCTTGGTAGCTGAGACAGAAAAATTAAAGCTAGAATAGACCCGGCTTTGCATCTTCCATTTATAAAATACAAACTTTACAGTACACTTAAGGGGGTTTGGCTCCTCTTCTGCCATGGAATTGTGGATGTGTATTGGAGACTTCACACATCAGAGCTCTGCTTCCTAAGTTGTGTTTTACAATGGCTGATTTTTCTATCTCAGCACACATTTGCCAAGACTACAGAGTATCAAGCAGACGAACATAATTAACTCACTGTTCAGCCTGTAAGCATGAGACCAAGAATTTCTCATGCTTAAAACCGTGCTATGACAAAGTCTTAATAGAGGTGCAAGCATGGGTTCCCACCTGGTATCTTTTTGAAGGGGGCAGTCCTATCCAGAGAGGAACAGAGTGGACAATTCAGATTGCAAATCTATACTGTGCTTCAACTAATGATTCAGGTCATCTAACTCTATTTTCTTACACCTCCCAGTTTCCCAGGAGCCTTGTAATGATGGCTCTTGGAGTGACTTCATGGGACTTCATGGCCATGGATGTCTCCAGTGCTGCCAAGCATCTGGCAAGAGGCTCCTCGTCTTTATGCAGTACTTTGAAGTCTTGTTCTACACAACAATCCAGAAACACCCAGCATTGAACCAAGCAGGTACAGGGTGAACCTTCTTCCAGGAAAGGTTTCATCAGGGAGGTTTTACAGAGCTCAGCTGGAGGAGAATGAGCAAATAATAATCCTTAATTTATGAATTTTCACTCAGAGCAAAGCGAATCCCTGTTCACGCCAAGCTTTTCATATTCTGTTTGTAAATCCATGACTCCAGAACCTGGTATCAATTTTAGTTGCTGTTCTACACAAATATCCTTTAAATAATCTATCAAGACATTTGCACATCTAGAATGAATGACAGGCTTTCAAAAAAAAAAAAAGGAACAGGGATCTTCAAAAAGTCTTGATTACAGTATGCTCAGTATCAGCTTTATTCTCTTTGCTTTGTCTCTGTCCCTTTCCATCACAAGTGAGCAACATCCTTTATTAATGCATCTCTTTGGAGACAGTCCCTGTGTGTCTGTGTCCTCTGATTAGCCAGCTGGAAAATGACAGTTCCCTGACAGCTTTAAAACATTTTCCTTTCAGCTCCAGCATTGTTCACATACAGAGAACACATTTGACACCATGAGGGCTTTAGGACAAGGCTTTGGTAGCAAGTGGGAAAAAAACATATGCACAGTGATTAAAAAGCACAACAAACCAGAACACAAAACACACAAATACCAAAACAAAACAACAACAAAAAACCCAAAGCAAACCCCCCAAAAACCCCAAACAAACAAACAAAAAAGTCAAACCAACAAACTCATAAAAAGGGATGATTTCCAGTTACGTGACAGCTGTCAACCCAAATAGTTCTACCTTGATTTCATCTGATTGCAAGCTCCAATCAATCCATATCTTAAGAGAACTGAAGCACTAGAACAAAGATAAAATGTGGGATAAAAGCACTGGAATTGGTCATATGGAAATTCATATAAATAGTCATTTCTGGAACAGAGGGAACTGAGGTAGAAGGAGTTTGCTTCTGTCATCTACCAGTCAATACCTGAATAGCTTCTTGTTAATGCTACGATTTACCCAAGAGCAAGTCTTAACTACAGATATTTGCTTAGATTATAACAGTTTTAGCTAAAGTAGAAAAGATTCTTTAAACTGAGAAGAGAATTAAATTGTTTATTACAGCTTCATGTAGGAAGCAGTGACACCTGAGTATTGTTCTTTTCTTGTAACATGATATTTTGGATGACTTGAGAGAATGAGATTTAGAGTGGGTTTGTCTTTGAACAACAAAAATAATTTTGTAGTGTTGCACAAAAATAAAAAGTAAGCTGAAAATTGAAAAAACAATGGAGAAAGCCACCCTGGAATATTTCATGATATTAAATTGTTACGTAAGTAGAGTTACTGAATTATTTTGTATTCAATATGCATTTTATCTCAAGTACAAGGTATACAAAACTTTTCTTAAAGCACGTGACATCTCTCTGAAATCTGAGTTCTGACAGCAATAATCATAATTTCATACTATTTTAAAAAACTACCAGACTTCAGTATATATATACTAATATAAAACCGTCCTGTTTACTGTTAAGTATAAAGGCAAATGCACCAGGAAAAAGAAATTGAAAATAAAACAGCTGAGCTGTATTCCTCATCTCTCGTAAAGCAAGGTAAGCACTGCAGATCCCCTCTGAAGCCAGGATAAAGGAGAAGGGGGGGGAAAGGAGAGATAGGCATGGTTTTTACCCTTTGTCTATAGCAGAAGGACAATTTGATGACGATCATTCTAACTTAGGCTTCAGCTGAGTGCCTGGAATTTACTAGGATTTATCTAAAATTAGGTGCTTATGTCCAAATGGGGAAGGAGGCACAGCAGATGGAAAGAGGAATGGGTGGATGTTTTGGCAAGACATTTGTGTCATGCTTCGTGGAAGAAGCATATTTTAAGAAGGGACAAAAATGTCCACAGAGAGAATTCCAGGCATGTGTAAGAGACTACGTGTGAGACTGCACAGAGCCTCAAGGGAGAGGAGAGGCAGGCACAGCAAGGATCACGTCGTGCTTGCATGGAGACCATCCCACTATGGAAAATGCTTTGGAAACATGATGCAGCAGGCCAGTGATTATGAGCTCTCAGAAGTAAAAACAAGGCCTGTTAACATGACTGCTTTTTAAATTTTCTCCCTGTTTACAAAGGTGTGCAAGGATGAACTTTCAGTATCTGATCATGTTTGCATTGTCGGAAAAAAATAAAAGGTTTGAGAGGTTATTAGAGAACAAGATTTTGTTAGGAGGGATCTGAGGATCAATGCTTAGAACTGCTCTAAAATGTAGAAAGTTACCAATTCTTAGAAAGTACAGAACAACATAATAAGCACACATAGAATTGTAGAATCATAAAATCACTGAATGCTTTGAGTTAGAAGGGACCTTATTTTAACCCCCCTGCCATGGGCAGGGACACCTGCCACTATCCCAGGCTGCTCCAAGCCCCGTCCAACCTGGCCTTGGACACTTCCAGGGATGGGGCAGCCACAACTTCTCTGGGAAACCTGTGCCAGGGCCTCCCCACCCTCACAGGGAAGGATTTCTTCCTAACAGCTGATCTAAACCTTTCCTCTGTTAGTTTAAAACAATTGGCCCTTGTCCTGTCACCATCTGCCCATATGAGAAGTCCCTCTTCCTCCTTTTTAGGAGCCCCCTTAAGGTACAGGAAACATCCCTGGAAAACTCGAGATCAGGTTGGGCCGGGCTCTGAGAAACCTGGTCTTGTTGAAGATGTCCCTGCCCATTGATGGGGGTTGAACCAGATGGCACTTGAAGACCCCGAACTGCCTGGTGATTCTGTGAAGGCTCGTTTTGAGCATGTCTTTGGTCCAGCACAGGTAAGACAGCCCTGTCTTGTGTCTCCTGTGCTAATGATGGGTGTAGATCACCCACAGCAAGAACACGCAGGGAATGATGGAGTGAAACCTCCCAGCGGGTGCTGCAACCACTGCAGGTGAACACTTGGAGGTACCAGCTATTGGTGATGCAGAAAACAAAAGCTGTTTCACAGACTTAAGGCACATTTGCATCTTAGGGATAGTGCACTCAAGCCTTGCAATGTATTACATTCTTATGGGTTTATACCTCAGCTGAGTTAATATTTTTTTAATTAAAGCACTGCCCTAAAATGCCAATAGACACACCCCCACTATTTCAACTTATCCACTAAAACATTGCTGATTTTGGGTCTTAGATATTCCCTTGAATCTACCCTCCTAAATCAAGGTGAAGAGTTCACATCTTTCACTTAGCAGCACAACTCCAGTACGTTTTTGGGGAATATATTGTCTCAGCGTGCATGCCTAGGTCACAGCCTCTTCTCTGAAGCTCTAAGCCTGGCTCCAACTCTAATTGAAAACATCCTTCTCATTTCCTCATTATTTTGGAGACTAAAAACAGCTACATTTATCAAAGTTTACTTGTCTAAATGTATTCGCACGCATTCAGTTTGGATTTTCAATCAAAAATAGAGTAGTCACAGACTTGTTCATGGTATTTTAGCCCAGCATTTTAATTTAAGCCCAGCCTGAGATAAACAGAAAAGCATGGAGTGGCATCAGCCACACCAGCAAGCAGATGGTGGCGAGGCAAGAGAGGCACTTGGTATCTTGAAAAATAGATTTATTCAAGACATATTACAAGGGGAAAGAGAAGGCAAATAAAACCTAAAGAGGAAAAAGGAAAAGAACTTTTTATTTAGCAGCCTAAATATACATAGCAGTTCAAAGCTTAAAATTGAGTAGGCAACTCAATTATTACTCTATAAAAAGCAAACAGGAGAGGTATCTTGAGCTGCTATTGTAAGTCAGAGTCTTTTATGTGACAACAAGAAGCCCCATATTCTATTTACTTCAGTTGGATTCACTTTATACTTCTTTACCATGGTAGAAAACTCTCAGACACTTAATCTAAAGAACTAAAATCTTTTCAAGAAAAATCACCGCCACCTGAGCAGATGTAACAGCCCATTTCTTTGTGCTCATCAGTAATATCAATTGCTCCTTTTCTCCCAGAAAAAGAGGATATGAAAAAAGGGCAGTGCTGAGAAATCAAGAAATATATATTCCAGCAGAAATAGCAACGGGTGTTTCTACCCACCCCTTAAGCAGGGTGCACTGAGGGCCTGTGTTAGACGCTGCTCCCAATTACCAAATATTTTCTGTTCCTCTCCTATCCAACCCTGAATCAGCTGTGAAGTGTAATAGCATTCTTTTTCTCTATTGTGATGTATATTTTGAGGAAAAAAAAGAAAAAAGGGTGTTGAGTGCTTGGATATTTCAGACTACCTGGCCCCAAGCCATGGTTACAAAAACCAAAAGACTTTTACAGGTATGCATTTCTGGAGAAAAGGGCACTGAAGGGGGTTTAGCACCTCTTCTCGTAAATTATCATTATGTGGAGAAGCAGAGAAATGAAATAAAATGTGAATGAGCTTGTGAAACTTTTTTCTACAGTCAGAACACAGCCTTGGGCTAAAAGCGACCCAGAGTTCCTGCCCAGCCAGACACCTCCTTGCTGGCAGGGCTTTGGCAGGGAAATTTTACTGCTGGTGGCTGGTGAAGGACCTGTCGTTTCCAAGGCAGAGCTCCTACACATCTCATGCAACCCGGCACCACCCGCACCTCCCAGATCTGTCACCTACACACAAATATCGCCACATTCTGGCTCCCAGCTGAGGGCCAGGGAGGGCAGAACAACTCAGACAACCCAGCTCAACAGAGTGCATCAAACACCTTCAGGCCGGACCATCCAAAGCAGCACTGAGTGCAGAGGGAGGTGGGACCTGGTCGCTCTGGATTGTGGGGATTCAAACTGTACACCACAGGTTATCGTGATTGTTAATTAATTAGTAGCATCTTTATCACTTTTAAATAGCACTGAATGTGGGTTCACCTCGCAACTGAGAGGACACAATCCACAGAGAGAGAAAGACGCCTGCAGAAGGCCTTCTGTTGAACTGAAGGTCTTAGATCTGCACTGGGAATTAATCTGAGCCATCACTTTCCTCAGCCTTGGGTTTCAGCTGCAGATTTTTACTCCATATTGATCAGTGTAATGAGGAACCTCATTTCATTTTCATTCTCCCAGGCAAATGCTGCCTCAGAAGGAAGCTTTCACTTCCAGCAATAACCTTTTCAGACACTCCAGGGATATACAGGATAAGGTGGAGCTTAGACAATGTTTAATAAAAAAGTCAAATTTCTGGCAAGGTATCAAAGCAGTATTTTCCTTTCTTAAAATCAACTTTGACAAATGCTTTAAAACCATTCCTTTCATTCAGATGCAGTGACAGGCTGACAACAGCCCCAGCCATAAAGAGCAGGAGTCTCCCAACAGATCTTCAATTCCACACTCAGCCAAAGGGAACATATTTTCTATTCCCCACAGCTCCAGGGTTCTATTCTGACACACACTATTGATGTTTTCAGCCAAGACGAGTAATTGCTCCTGAATCCACAGGGATCCTCACTTCCCAGGTTGTCTCTATTCACTGGCCTCAGTTTAGCTCAGTTTAGCTCAGTTTAGCAGCTGAGGTCAGGCTGTTTCTACAGGCAAAGGATAGGTGAGGTGAGGGCACGAGCACTTTCTCCTTGCTGGAGGGGTTGCTGCTTTTTCCTTCAAATCATTTTTTATACTCCGTGCCCTTTCTGAATCTTCACACAGCTTTGCCAAGGGTTGAATTTCAATCTTCCTCTCAAATTAAGTAAATATTGCTATAAATAAAAACCTAACCGCCATCCCTGCTTGGCTTCTTATGACCTCCCACTCTAGGGAAGTTTCTCAAAATGCTTTCCCTCTTTGCTGTTGAAACCAGACCTCTGTGACTCCATGATTCCTTTTCCAGCCCATTTTATTCACGAGTTAGGAAGGCTGAAAAAGTTTCGTTTCTTTTCCTTGTATTTTCTTCTTGCCTTGAAATTTCTTATCAGACGGAGGAAGGAATGTGGCAGCAGGTCTTGTTCTGATGTCATTTCCTTCCCTGTCAACGTAGACGTTCATGTAGAGTGTTCATATTGCCTGGAGGACTCAGCCCATTCAGAATCTCATTTTTATAAGCACGGGATTCAGCTAGAGAGAGGTAAGAGTGAGATATACACTCCTAACCCTCTCCTTACCCTTTTCTGAGTTGGTAAATGCCTAACCCACTTAGCATTTTGTACTTTAATTTAAGGTTTCTAGTCTGGTAAGTTTATAAAAGGAATGTAAAGGGCACACACAGGGTACTGGGGATGCAGCAGGAATTCAGAAAATTGCAAGAGATTCACTCTTTAGGTAAATGTTCTTTCTTAGAGTCCCAGAATCCCAGAGTGGTTTGGTTTGGATAGGACCTTAAAGATCATCTGATTCCAACCCCCTGCCATGGGCAGGGACACCTCCCACTATCCCAGGTTGCTCCAGGCCCCGTCCAACCTGACGTTGGACACTTCCAGGGATGGGGCAGCCACAGCTTCTCTGAGCTACCTGTGCCCTCACAGGGAAGAATTTCTTCCTAATATCCAATATAAAGCTACTCTCTTTCACTTTGTCTTTTTTTTTTTTTCTTTCTATTTTATCATTCAAGGCTCATGCATTTTTTGGCCAAATTTCAAATGATCAAATTCAGTTATTTCACTGAGGGAGCTTTTACAGGAAAAAACTGCAAAATTACAAGCCTGTCCTTTCACAAGTGCTCACCCAAAGGTTTGATTCACCCAGTTCAGCTTGTTCTCACTCCCTTAACAAATGTTTTAATGAGGTAGTGGCAGGAAAAACTGCTTACATAACAAATTGTATAACAAATCTTATCGTTGCTTCAGAAAAGTTGGGTCGCAGCAACCATCTGGGAAATAAAAGCCTGAATCATCTGCCATACATACACGCACATATAGATATATATAAAAATATATGTGTGTGCACATTTGACTCTTACGTGAATCATGCACCCAGCTCTGCTGAAATGCCATGCCAGCTGAAATCTTCTTCCAAAGCTGTTATTTCTGAATGAAAGCTATCCCCTTCAATGAATGATGCATTTGAGCCACTATAGATATGCAAAGACATCTTGTTTCCACTGCAGAGAATCTTTCAGCACTCAACAAAGCTTTAATTACTCATCTCCTGTGCTGCTTCAGCACATGACTCAGAGTAGGTGTCGTCAGGACCAATGGAATGGAAAACGGGGGGGAAGGTGTTACTTTGAGGAAGGGACAGATTCACTCCCATTCCCCACAGGATGTGGGAAAGATTAGCGTTGTCATTCAGCTTTGGAGGGCAGGACACAACGCACCGAAAGTTGACAATCATAAACTCCATCACTACCACGATGAAATGTATAATTTCTTAGGACTTTGAGACAAACACTCGTCTCCCAAATAAAAACAAGATGTGAATGGGTTGTCACACAGAGAAGCCTTGACTTAATCACAACCCAACTCCTTTTGGAGTAAAGTGACCTGTAAATCAGGCTGTGGTTATGGGTACAAGATCTGTGCTCTACCAGATTGCCCATCAAAACATATTCAACATGATCCAAGTGTGCCTACACACTTACGTTTCTTTCCAATTAATCAAAAAACCCTCCCATGATTTAGTATTTAGAGCAACTACTGTCTTAAAACCAGAACGGGAACTGCCGAAGGGTACAACTGGTATTTGATTTGACCTCGAGACTGTCAGGACATATTGCCCTGTCGTTTTTGTTGTTCTGTTTTTGGAGTAAATTTGAAGTGAGTCTCTGTGTAGGTTGATATTCCTGCTTTGTGAGGCTGTGGCTGTTTTGATCTGCTGCTAAGATGCCTCTCCTCAGATTTCTTGTTAAATGGTCCAAGGTGTAAAGGATATCGTTCCTTTTGCATTACAAATCTTATACATGAAGTATAATATTTAATATACTTAAGTAATACAATATTAAATAACTACATGATATGAGTAGAAAAATAGAATATCAGTAATGTAGAGACATGAAATACTGTGAGTAATAAAAACCACCTGGCATTGCCAGTAAAAGTAGGAGCAGTGGTGAATCAGTACCTGTACTGAAAGGAAATAAGGTCTTTCTCCACAATTAATGCAAAAAGGTTGATACAAATTTTTTCAGGGAAATGTGAATATCTGTGTAAAATTGTGGACCATCAATTTAGAGCTTTCTCCAACAACAGTTTGTATCATTATAAACATTTCATCTGAGAGCAACGTGAGTGGGATCAAAGCATTTGTTCAAAAGACTTTCCCAGTAAAACTGCCATATTTTCCTTATGTGATCCATTCTCACTTCATGGAAACTTTATGGATACCCTTTGCGGTCTATTAATTATGGATTTTTACATACCAGGAACTTGGGCTAAACAAGTGCTGAACGGGCAGTCAGAGAAAAAAATCACTGCTGAATTAGAGAGGAGGACATCATTTGGTTAGAAAGTTATATCAAATTTGGAAACTGAAGATAGGAATAAACAATTACTTCTCCCAAAGGATGATGTTGGCAATGGGATCCTTCTGAGTGCTCTGCTATAACCTGGGTTGGTCAAAATATTTGTAACTAGTTTAGAACAGAAAAGGGCGAATGGTGACATGACATTTTGCTGATGACAGTGTTCGATTGAGTAAAGAAAAAGCACTGCTGGGGAGATTATAGAAGGATGTTTTGATACCAGTTGACTTTTGATTGAGTAGGAGATGACACAAATATAACACAAATATAGCACAAGATAAGAAATCTTATCTTGAGAATTATTAGGAAAATAATGGAGAAAAAAATGAAAGTATCAGCATGGTGTGGAATAAACCCATGGATGTTAAGTTCTGATTGTTCACCTCTATGATTCATGGTTTATGAAAAGCAAGAATACAGGACAACATCATAATAAATAAATACTTTATTAACTTTGTGAAGAATTAAATTTATTTACAGTTGCTTCCTTGGAGCAGATAAAACATGCAAATTTTTTTTATTTCAATGCATAATTCTGTGAAAAAGTTAAAGTTTTTAATCAATGCATGTTTATTAAACAACTTGCTGTTTCCTTCAGCATTGATAATGAGAAATGTGCAAGTGATTTTATCATTACAGTTTCATAAAAAATATTACATATGTCATCATGTACTTAACTGTAACCTATTTACAAGGAAAAGAGCCTAACACCCAAAATATATTTTCCAAGCATTGCTATCTTTTGCATTTTTGGCAGCATTCCCAGCAAAAAATAGAGGATTGGAAGAACCTGAATATAATATCCAAAAATGATTGCCTGGACTTCTACCAAGTTTTCTCTCATTAGCAATAAACTCAGTTGCTTTAGCCAACAAGAAAAAAAAATCAAAATCTGGTGTTAGAAAGATTTAGAAAAGTACTGGGAAATGGTAAGTAAATGGTTGCCTCTTTATGTGGCGAAGGCAGAAATCTCCAAGGGTTTCTTTTGCTTTATGACCTATTGTCTAAGTGAGGTGGTTCATCAGTACAGAAATTAGCATCAAGCCTAACCAAACTCATCACATGTGATTTAAGATTAAGCATCTTACATTAAAAACACAAGTGCATCCTGTTCCAGACAGGAAGAAAAAGGAGAAACAGTCTGAGAGAGGTGGGAGTGTCCACCTGGAGAAGAGAAGGCTCCAGGGAGATCTCAGAGCCACTTCTAGTGCTCAAAGGGGCTCCAAGAGAGCTGGAGAGGGACTTGGGAGAAGGGATGGAGGGACAGAGAAATGGAGAATGGCTTTAAACTGACAGAGGGTAGATTTAGATTAGACATTAAGAAATTCTTCTCTGTGACAGGGGTGAGGCCCCGGCACAGGCTGCCCAGAGAAGCTGTAGCTGCCCCATCCCTGGAAGTGTCCAAGGCCAGGCTGGATGGGGCTTCGAACAACCTGGGATAGTGGAAGGCGTCCCTGCCCATGGCAGGGGGTGGGACTGGATGGTCTTTAAAGTCCCTTCCAACCCAAACCTTTCCATAATTCTATGAAGAAACAACTCCTCATAAACCACTTATGAGTATTTCTGTGTCCTACTTCATTAGAACATAAGTGGTTTCTACTTAGTTTAATATTTGCAAGATACATTAAAAAACTCACATTCTTAGACACACTGTAAGAACTTGCTGTTTAGGGGGGAGAATGTGCAGGCAAAATCTTTTGAAATTGTTTGAAAATGCATTGTGATATTGGCTATGGGATTCCAATTTGGATCATCAGAAACAAAAATGGGCAGTTATTCCTTTTCTCCTGGTGCAGAAACCAATGAGAGGAAACAGGGAGATTAAGATATTTTTTTCCCTCATTAAGTAGTTGGAATTATAACTTTTTTCACTTTGGTTTTCTATACTTTTGGTCCTTTAAATGCTAATGTCAGACACATAATCACTGGGGTGTACAACATGGGAAAAGATTGACTTAGAGCTAGGCAAGAGTCCAGCTCCCCAGTAGCATTCTGCCAATCATGTACACTTTAAATTAAAGGATTTTATTCTTCTCCTCAGTGGACTTGAGGTATTTTTGACTCCCAGTTAATAGTCATTCAGGCTGCATTTCATACACACACTTACACAGTGTATGCAGGAAAGAAAAACAACACAGCAGTTTTGAAGTGACTTCTACCAAAGTTTGCTTACGTAACAAAGGCCTGTTTCACTCCATTCTTTTCACCAGTACTGAAACCTCAGCTGAACAAGTCCTTGGGCAGCATATTCCCAGACTCCAACATCAAAGCTACCCCCACACCACGTAGCAGGATGTCTTAGCACACGTTCCAGCAGGCAGCAGGCCATGGAGCACTTTTATTTGTGAGGAAAATGAAAGGAACATTGCCCAACGTGGTTACGGGTTATTGACAAAGTGTGGGATTTACTGATAGGGTTTAGCAAGTTGTTTGCCTTCAACATGTCATGATCGTAGCATAAAACTGTAAAGATACAAACTCTAATTATTTACATCACTAGCAGCCCTCTTTATTTGTTTTCAATTGTGGAGGTACTGAAGTTGAAGTCCAAGACTTTCAGAGTTGCCATGGCAACTGGACATTTTGATCAGTGATTACAGTGGTACCATTTTGGCATCAGGCGTGAACTTTGATTGCTATGGCAATGTCACAGACATAACTTCTATTTCATTCAGCTCCTACTTTGCTCCTGAGGAGCCTCTTTGCTCGTCGTTTGTGAGGAAGCTGAAAACTGTGTCAGCTGCGCCAGGGAGGAGCTGCTAGGAGCAACACGAAATGGGTTTTCCCAGTTACAAGAACACTTCCCATCAAGGAACGATTCACTCAGTGCTCTCATTATCCTCAGGAGCTGAGCTTCTTGGCTGACATAAATGGAGGTGGCTCCACTAAGGGCAGTAAAGTCTCCTGAATCCAAATTGGGCACCAGGGGAAAAACATATTTCCCTGGTTGAATATGCTTTGCTACAGGTGGAGAATCCCTCTTGTCTCTTGCTTGTCTGGTTTGACATTCCAGCAGTGAAAGACAATGTACAGGAAATGGTAGGGATGGCAGAGATCACAGGGAAGAGAGGAACATTTAAAACCAAAAAGCAAATCAACAACAACGAAGAAAAACAAACCCAGAACTGAACGTAGAGTCAGCATCCAGTTAAGCATCCAGAATGTGATTTTTATCTAAAAAGACGTTTATACCCTGTGAAGCACAGGTGACAATCTGTAGCTCCTGGAGGTGCCACATCTCACAACCAGTTCCACTCCTTCTGACACCTCTCTTGCAGCATTAAGCAAATGCACTAACATACTGATTTTGCTAAAAAATTAAGTCACAAAAAATGATGGGTTGGAATAATTATTAACCTTAAAATTCTGCTCAGACTTTCTTCGTTTATTACACCAATTTCAGTTTGCATTGCTCAGGAAAATGTCTAAACTCATCAGTGAGGAGCAGGACTTGCCAAGAGTTGCAAAAGAGAAAAATATGTAATAATTTAACAGGTTTGTGATGTTACTCATCCGTATCTCAGTGTAGCTATTTCTAGAACTAACCTCACCTGTCCCTGGTGCAAGTACGTGAATAAATTCTACCTTTATATAAATAAATAAAGAGATGGCAGCACTGTGTGGGCTACAGTAAAGGATTATTTATCTATCACACAATGTCTGCCAGATGCTTTGGACCATCAGACCCACCTGTGTATTTTGGCATCCAAGATCTTAATGGCAACTGGATTTAATCTGTTCTGCTCAGCTCAGTCTCATTCTCAAGAGTTTAACACCAATACCTGAAGTGATCTGGAGACATGAAGCTCCTCATAAGTGTTAAACAAAAGTTCATCACTACAACCTGAAATGTGCTGGGTTGCACACGTCCTAGGCTGAAATCTTTCGTCAAACACGAAATTGCAGAGCAAAGGTGCTGAAAGTCCATCTGTGTTGGGCTCTGGATGTGCTGTCAGGGTGTGCTTTTGTTGCGGAACCCAGGACCCCGACCTGCTCCTTCACCAGCCCCACGGGCACCCAAAGGATTGCCCAGAGACACCCAGGGGTGTTGAACTACCCGTAACCCGCCCCCTCTGCAGCCTCACCAGGTGCATCAGGGCACCTGCAAGTCTTTTGCTGAGACCTAGTCCTCACTGATTTGTGATTCTTTCAAAGAAAAGAGGAAAACAAGTGCTGCTGAAAAACGTGTCTGTTAAGCACATCAGGAAGAGCACCCTTGGTAGAAGGTGCAGGAGAAGCACAAAAATAAGTGTTCATGCATATAATCTTTGCTTAAAAAAAAAAAAAAGAAGTATAAAACAACCCAAACAACATCAAACCCCCAAACACCACAACTATTTAGGCCTCCCAGAGTTCAGCTTTTAATAAAACCGGCCATGAAGTGTGCACCCTTTGGGAGAAAGCTTGTAGAGATAGTGTATAAACCTTCCACTCTATGTCAGCACAAGTGAAACTGAAGTTGATGCCAATGTTCTACTACATGGAAATTCCACAAAACCTCACAGTGGTTGCTGAACCTGTGCTTTCCAGCCGGTTTAAAGACAATATACTCCAGCAAAAATTTTTCTTCCTGTTCCATGTGCAGTCTAATTTATGATTGGACTTTTTACTGCCTGTCGACATTAGGAAGAACTTCAATTAGAATGTCTTTGTTGCTGCCCTGGTTCTTTACTGCATCAGTATTGTATTTGACATTATAAGCAAGGAATATACTTCTCACCTGCAGTGGGTTTATGCAGCTGAGCTACTCATGTTGACCTCTCTTTACTGACAATGCTTTTGGATTTGATGATCTGGTCTATATTAGATGTTCTTCACAGAGTTCTTCACAGAGGCATTATTTTAGAATAAGATCTGGTGTATAGGCAGATGCACCTGATGAAATATGAGCAGTTCCGTGGAAAGCCCAAAGATCTCTAAGAATCTTTTTTATTATTATTATTATTATTTGTGTTGTTCCTGTAAAGGGCAGGAACAAAAGTTGCCGAAATTTACAGCAATTCATGAATGTTTAAAGTTCCAGCCTTTATTCAGTTCCATTTTTTAGTTCTGCTGAGGGAAGCGGAATGTTAGCTGGGGACCTGAAGTACAACTTCCCTCCAGGAAAGCAAAAGAAGTTGCCATCACTTAGATGAGTTTGTTACTCACAGAGCTGGGAACCCTTGTCACTGGAACAAAGACTGTCTGTAAGACACTCAGGCCCTTTCCATGTACTTCATTCTTCCAATTGTGATAATGTGAGTGATGGGATGCCCATGTCTTATTTATGTACTTTATGTATGGGAGGAGTTGTCTGTGTTTTTTACTTCCTTTCTGGGGCAAAAGAGGTTGATTTTGTGCCTTTCACTAAAAGTATAGGTTTTCAAAGTGACAGATGGCCTCACTATTGTCAATTGTCAGAGGCTTTTGATCACCAGTGAAGCAGAAAAAATGTATAATGGATTTTATCAGGTGTGCTCTAAAAAGCTGCAGCATAACAAGACATTTTGATCAAAAGAACAAAGCAAAATATCACTTTCTTTGGACTGCACATGTGACTCTTCACATGCATGAAAAATGTGGGCAGTTCTGCAAAATGAACTTCATCTTTTCAAGAGGGGCACAGATTTGCAGGATTGATGCTTGTTATTGAAGTTTGTGAAGTGTCTATCAAAAAAAAAATCCACTTGAGAAGGCTTCCATGCAAGGGAAAAACACCTGACTGATCCAGACATTCCTGCAAACATTCATAGAATCCTGGAGTGGTTTGGGTTGGAAGGGACCTTAAAGATCACCCAGTTCCAGCCCCCTGTCATGGGCAGGGACACCTTTCATTATCCCAGGCTGCTCCAAGACCTGTCCGCCCTGGCCTTGAGGGGGGCAGCCGCAGCTTCTCTGGGCAACCTGTGCCTCACCACCCTCTAAGTAAAAAGTTTCTTCCTAATCTCTTACCTAAACTTATTCACTTTCAGTTTAAAGCCATTAAAGCCATTACTTTTTTTTTTTTTTTAATAAGACAGGACTGGTATGAGAAGTGGAATAGGTCTTTGGGTTTATTCTGGTTTAAGGCAGAATGGGACAGACATTTTCCCATTTGAAGCTCTTTGAACTTTGGTTCTGCCAGACTTCCCTCTGCAGTTGGTTTACCTTGAGCCATGTCCCTTCACCAGTGTTCCAGCTGTTTCCAGCTAGAGGTTCTGGAAAGGTTTGTAAAACATTCCCAAAAGATCTATGCATTTAGGGCAACTACAACAATCAAAAATCCCTGTGAAAGACGGGTTAGGGGAAGATGTGTAAATCCCTTTCAAACAAATGTGTAAGGAGGCATCTGGGCTGAAGGATGAGTTGAGTTATGGTGAAGAGCAGATCTCATTCCTTGCTTGGACCTTTCCAGCACAATTGATGTATGTGATGCTGATGCGAGGTATGAGGCTGCCCTCATCCCCCAGATCCCAGCTCAGGAGATCCTGTTTGTTGGGTGTTTTCTACCATGCACAAATACACTGTGTGAGCAGAGCATCAAGAAGATAAAAGCACGCAGCAAATATTTATCGGCTGACACAGCTGTGGAGAGCAGGGATGCATCCTCTACTAAGTAAAAGATTAATATGGGCATGACCCTACAAGTGACACACAGAGTATCTCTGCTGGCCAAACCTGTGTGCCCATTTGTGCTGCTTCCCTGTCCTCTTGTTGCCATATTTCACTTCCCTGCTTCTTCCCCAATGGTTTAACACCTTCTCATGTCTGTTCTTTGCAGCCCTTGAATGCCTAAGTACCACTGGCTCAAAAATTTAACTCTTCTCACATGGCTTTAACACACAGACTTCCTCAAACACCTGAAAATTATCTTCACAGCAAAGATCCCTCAGCTCTGCTGCACCAAACTGGGCCAAATGGGATCACACAGATATAGCCATGGGCTGTGGGTTACAAGGCTTCTGAAAAAGAAGTGAGGTGGGGAATACATTTAGACTTGACACAGCTCTTCAACCGAGAAATCAAGTTGAGGATTTACTCCATCTTGGAAGAAGATAGACGTTGACTGCTTTTCATCAAGCCCTATGGTGTTTAGATTATCAGAATCTACATGAAATGGTCTTCAGAAGATTAAAGTTAGTCATGCATAAACAGTTCTTCAGAAGAACACACATCTGAAAGCAAGGAAGGAATCTTGATCATCTTTCAAGAACTGCAAACCAAAATGAAACAACCACAAAAAACCAAAGTAGATCAAGAAGAAGAGGGTATTAGTAATTCTCAAAAAGGCAGTTCACTTTCCACTGAATCTGCAAAATTAAATCAATAGAATTTACTGCAATCAGAATAACCCAGGATGATGTACCAGTAAAGCAGTGAACAGCATCTGATCTGATCTGATCTGATCTGATTCCTACCATGGATGTGCTCATAAATAAATGCAGAAATGGTGGCATAAATCTCTCATGAATGTCTAAAGCATGATTGTTAGCACCCAAACATAAGCATAAAAATTGTAGAGCCTGTGACATCTACTCAGTATGAGCTATCCAGTGCAGCAGTGAGGAACAGAAAAAACTCCTTACAGTCAAGAACTGATTGACTTTTAGGAAGAAATTCTTTACTTAGAGGGTGCTGAGGCCCTGGCACAGGTAGCCCAGAGAAGCTGTGGCTGCCCCATCCCTGGAAGTGTCCAAGGCCAGGCTGGACGGGGCCTGGAGCAACCTGGGATAGTGGGAGGTGTCCCTGCCCATGGCAGGGGGTGGGACTGGATGATCTTTAAGGTCTCTTCCAACCCAAACCATTCCATGATTATCTGATAGGATTCTATTGTTTCAGTCAGTTAGGATGGATAAATCATTGGGTTGCCTGGGACACACAGTCAGCATGGGAAAAATTCAGACACAAAACTCGAGGCCAAACTCCCAGAATTTGAATGCATTGGAACAAGAACAGAGGGAGGAGAGTGCACACACACGTTTGTGCACCAGCTCACATGACTGATTACCTCAGGTTCGTAGGCCGGGCAGGTACCTGAGCTCCAAGCTGCCATGTCCAGACTGATTCTGTTTGCAGAACTCTGCAGCTCAAAAATCACTGTGTGTTGCAGAGAGTGTGCATTTTAGCATCTGAGCTCATATCTCTGTGATTCCCTGTCCATCTCAGGCTTCTCCTTCACTTCTTTCCCTGTCACTTACAGCACGAGAGAGTCTGACTACTCTCAGTAGGCCTTCCCAGGATGAAAACTTTGTACATTTTGCAGCAATGAATCTGTTTTTCTTCCAGAAACAACCTAGACCTAAAACTTACAGGAGTGTCAGCGACCCACACAATAAAGCACTACCTGGAAATTGCTGTTTCTTTTAACAGCAGATGCTGAATGAGGAAGAGCAAAAGCCATAACAGCCTAGAACATGGGGAAAAAAATTAAGAAATTAATTGGATCAAAGAAATACAGAGTTGTTATTTATTCTACTCTACAGCTCATAAAAATTAAACATGAGCTGCTGTGAGACAGCAGAATAAATTGTGAGGGAACCAACATGAAAAGCAGGGAAAGCTCCCTACAATGCACTGAGTGCATGGATCAGAGGCAGAAGGATTCAATCTGTATCAGAACAGGCTGAACACGCTTTTTTAGTTGAAGCCTCAATACAACTGCACAGTTACTCCTCTCCAGAAGAGCACTTTGCAGTGGTTAACTCTTCAAAGGCTCAGGCTGCCAACTTTGTCTCTTCATCTGCTTTGCTCTTCATCTATCTGCTTTGCAGATAAAACATGGACCAGGGCAGTGCCTGTCCCTCTGTGCTGGGCCCTGCTGAGGCCACACCTCGAATCCTGGGGGCAGTTTTGGGCCCCTCACTACAAGAAAGACATTGAGGGGCTGGAGTGTGTCCAGGGAAGGGAACGGAGCTGGGCAGGGGCTGGAGAACCAGGAGCAGCAGCGGCAGCTGGGCGAGCTCAGCCTGGAGCAAAGGAGGCGCAGGGGGGCCCTTCTGGCTCTGCACAAGTCCATGACAGGAGGGGGCAGCCAGGGGAGGTCGGGCTCTGCTCCCAGGGAACAGGGATGGGATGAGAGGGAACGGTCTTAAGTTGCTCTAGGGGAGGTTTAGTTTGGATATCGGGAAAATTTCTTCATGGAAAGAGTGGACAGGCATTGGAACAGGGTGCCCAGGGCAGTGATGGAGTCCCCATCCCTGGAAACGTTTAAAACCTGGGGATATGGTTTAATGATGGACTTGGCAGTGCTGGGCTAATGGTTGGACTTGATGATTTTAAAGGTCTTTTCCAACCAAAATGATTCTATGACTTTATGATTCTGTGGCCTTCTAAGCCAATTTGTCACAGACTTTGCAACAACTCTCATTATGGTTAAATTAACAAAATAGTGAACTAGCTTGCACAGGTCATAAATGGATGTCAAAATTATGCTAATAATAATGCCTTTAGCAGAAATCCAGTCACATAAAATCATTTTCCCAATGGGAGGGATAAAACAAGTTGGGTAAACATTGAAAGATATAAATACACTTATAATACCTGAAATGTTTCTCATTCATATTCAATATTTTCTGTCTTTTCTTGTATGGTAACTTTTGATAAACTTAATAATGTGTTAAAAAATGGTGGTTTAGTATGTAAATTGCTGTACACTGATGTAAAATTTTACTTGCCAAAAAACCATATTCCAGATGAAACTGTCTAAAAAATTAGAAAATAAAAGGAGAATGACTGAGGACTTCCAAAATTAAGGATCACAAGCACTAAATGAAGCCTGTTACAAGATAAATATTTGTCTTGTGTTTAGGAAGCCCTGTGAAGCATAGCACTCATTCTGCTATTCTTTCCTGATTAATACATTCCTTTCTTGTTTGTTTTTTTTAATTTGGAAGAAATTTATGCATGACATCAAACACTCTATGCCTACACAGAGTGTCTCAGCATCATTTTAAGTAATGGATGGAGGAGAATAATCTTCTGGGGATCTGGAACAAAACTGAAATATGAAAAAAAATTATTAGGAACCAAAACAAGAAATAAATTTTAAAAATATAAAAAGGCAAAAATAAAGGTTATATTCTCAGCTTGTTTAAACCATTGTGGCTCCACTGGCTGGATAATACAGGGAGTTGTTCCATGCTCCTTCCTGTAAGTAGATACTGAAGGAAAAACTACCTCCCTGGAGCCTGTTGTTATGATTTCTCTGCCAAAAGTTGCTTATCCATAGCACAATCAGCAGAGATAACAGTTTCACAGCGCTTCCAGTGCAGATTTTGCTATCTTAGCTCAAGGCTACCTCATCAGGAATTGTGGCTGAGTGATTCTTGGGCTAGAGTGGAATGCTGTCTTCTGATAAGCAGATTACGGTGGTAAAACAGTGGGAGTAAATCCTTTTTTGTTTTAAGCCAGTGGTGGGAAAGGAGAAATGAAAAAAATGTGGGATTTGAATAAATTTATTTGAATAAATGTAGCCATATTGCACTGGAGAGGTCACCATCATGTAATCATAAAATAGCTTGGGTTGGAAGAGGCCTTAGAGAAAATCTAGCTCCAACTTTTCACCTGAATTTACAGTCAGTGGTGATCTGGCCTGTGATATTGATGGCACCAGCCATCCCATTCTACAGTAAGTGTCTAATATCAGACTGATCCCAAAATGAAGTGGTTGTTCTGCTCAGGGAATGAATGGAGCCCAGGTGGCCACACTGAAGCTGGAAACTTCTTGTCTGTGGAGTTCTGAAGTGAAGGAAGAGGAATCTCAGCCTTAATGTCCTGATTGAGTAATACAGCATGAAGGGACTCACCGTCCTGAACAGCCAAGGAAAGTTGTTTTCCCAGGCTGTCAGGGGAAAAATGGATCTCAAGTGGCTGCCCTGATGAAGAGGCTCACTCAGAGAGGGCTGTGCAGAGTCCCTGCTGTTCTTGGGTGATAAACAGAAGCTTCGTGCATCGGTGAGGACAATATCTCAGCTCCAGCTGTGCTGCTTAGCTACAGAGAGAGAACAGCTAATCTGTTCCTAGGGATTCTCATTATTGTCTCAGAAATACCAGATAGAGATAAATAGAAACGTTCTTGTTACCTTTGGGGATTTCTTGTTACAGGGTGTGGAGAGTTTGGGAGTTTGGGCACGTGAGAGATGTGTCTGAAAGCAATGCCCAGTGCATTTCACTTGTTAAAATAACGTAACCCTAACCTCTTCACACAGGTTCCAGGCACGGAGTCAGTGAGTTAATCCATATCAAAGGCAAAGCCTTTCTTGGGATTAACTGATTTTCAAAAATGTTCTTCCCCTGTGAGTGTCTCACTCCCTCCTCTGGCCTCCTGTGGAGCACCCAGCACAGAAAAATGTTCTCTGCCTCAAAATCCGTCTGCTTTGGTGCTTACCATGGCACACACAGTTGGAGAATCTGCACAGTTCTTGTGGATGTGCCATTTCCTTCAGTCCTGTCTCCAGGAAGGACTGAATTTATCCAGTTTCTGGAGAAAATGAGAAATTGTGGAAGGTGCTTCTTGGAGATAATGATCTTGAATGACAACCTCTTGCCTAAACTAAATATCCTGAGAATACTACAGAAAACTTCAGGAGGCAAATTTGAAAACTCACATCACTTATGAGTCCCAGAATGAGAGAGTGTGGTGTAGTGTGTTGAAATACTTGCTAAAATTTGCATTTAAATGCACATTTTACAATGCATCATCTATTCCTATGTGAAGTTCACATATATTTGCCTCCCATAAATGCAATTCCCTACAATATGCTGCTTCATCTTTCATTTTCCTCCCTTTGAGGTTCTTTATTTTCCCCTGAAGAATCTCAGATACCAATATCCTGGAGGTTCTTTAGGCCTGCGGCAACGATTCAGGAGTAAAAAACTACCTAGTAGATAAAGTCAGTGGTAAAAAAAGAAAACTTAGGGACAAATCTCTTTGGAAAAAGAGAAAGAGAGAGAGACTTGGTTCTCACCCAATGTTTGATTTCATTTTGGAAATGTAAAGCTGATCGAAAAGTTGCCCAGCTCTAAAAGAGGCCATTAGAAAAGTACATATGGCCTCTGAACCCTTGCTAGCAGGTCCACTGGGTAAACAATTTTCAAGTTGGGAAACAGAAATTGAATTCAGAGATTTTCAGCTGTGGTTAAACTCCAGGCGAAAGTGAACTTCCATAATCCAAACTATTCCATGATTCATCTGCATTGCTGGTATGGCTGCATTATGTTTATTTCTGAAGTGTGTTCTTTGTGGTGCTGGCTTTCACTGCACTGGATTTCTCAATCTAATTCTACCCTGTGTCTCTTTAAAGTCTGACATACTTTTCTTGTCTCTGCCTCGACATCTAAATACACGTTTCCTTTTCAGCTGTTGCATTTTAATTCCATATCCAACTTTTAAGGCCCATTGTTCCTTTTAACCTTTTTGCTTGGACACTGCAGAATCCTGTCATGAAGTTCCTGAGCGAGCATTCTTGAGAGTAAACAGCAGCAGGGAATAAAGGTCAAGTCAGTGATACAGGCTTCTGTTCTCCTCAGAGAGCAGCCTGGTCTGATGAAAATTCCCTTTGGCATGATGTTTCCACTTCAGGTGTGGTGCTGGAGATGTTAGATCAGCAGCCCTTCCTGAATTACTAATACCCATTGTGTTTCTCCCTGGAAAGATCATTCATGTGTGTAGTAAGGCTGAGTTGGCCATCAGCTCCTCAGGGATGCAGCCTTTATCCCAAATGCAAGAAGCAGGATCAATGCTCTGAGGAGCTGAGCCTGTAGGAAGGGTTTATTCATCACCTTTACTTGTATTCTCATGTGGATGCACAGTTCATACCATCAGCTCTGGGGCCCAGCACAGGGAGGACCTGGAGCTGCAGGAGAGAGTCCAGAGGGGGCACCAGGATGAGCAGAGGGATGGAGCAGCTCTGCTGGGAGGAAAGGCTGGGAGAGCTGGGATTGTTCAGCCTGGAAAAGAGAAGCTTCAGGGTGACCTTATTGCAGCATTCCAGTGCCTGAAGGGAGCCTGCAAGGAAGACGGAGAGAGACTATTGACAAGGGATGGAGTGACAGGACAAGGGGGAATGGCTTCAAACTGGCAGACAGCAGGTTCAGACTGGATGTTAGGAAAAATCTCTTCCCTGTGAGGATGGTGAGGCCCTGGCACAGGTTGCCCAGAGAACTTGTAGACACCCCATCCCTGGAAGTGTCCAAGGCCAGGCTGGATGGGACTTGGAGCAACCTGGGATAGTGGGAGGTGTCCCTGCCCGTGGCATGGGGGTGGAACAGGATGATCTCTAAGGTCCCTCCCAAACCAGGCCATTCCATGAATCTATGATCCCATGATTGTATGATTCTATGATTCTGTGATCATACCTCTTAGAAATTCTTCAGGGCAATTCTATCAGAACTCCAATCGCAAGTGGACTCTGCACAAAGCTCCATCACACCAGAATGTTCCTCCTGTCCTAAAATACAAGGTAAAGGATGGATAAATTATCAGCAGTACCACGGTCTTGTCTACCTATACTTATACTACAACTACTACAAATACTACTACTACTACTACTAACTGTGATGTCTGCCTTGCTAAACACAAAAGAAACATAGAATCACAGAATATCTATCTGAGTTGGAAGGGATCACTTCAAGGATCATCAAGTCCAACTCCTGGCTCTGCACAGGAAAACCTGAAGAATCACACCATAAGCCTGAGAGGGTTGTCCAAATGCTTCTCAAGCTCTCTCAGGCTTGGTGCTGTGACCACCTCCTTTGGAAGCCTTTTCCAGTGCCCAACCATCCTTTGAGTGAAGAACCTTCTCCTAATACCCAACCTAAACCTTCCCTGACAGGGCTTAATGCCATAACTTGTGGAATTTATGGATGGAGGCAGACGGATTTCTGACCTTCACTATTAATTTTCACCCTCTCCTTGCATTTCTAAGTGGATCTCTATTGCCACTTCTTCATTTCTTCACTTATAGATATTTCACCTCTTGGGTTTTTTTATTCCACTCCATGGTATAAGGGAAGCACTTTGGGAAGAAGCAAGGACATATGATAATTTTTTCCCTTTTCATATTCTTCCCTCTGTTTGGTCCAGATGGAGCAATTCTAAATGACACAGGAAACAGCCCTGCCTGACTCAGTCTTTGCATAACAGGAGCCATACTGTTAATCTGGCACTTTAGTGCATAATTGTGGGGATCCAAAGCAGGATTCTTAGCAATATGTATTTTCTTGTGTGCGAAACACACTTGAAGCTGTTGATTGATGCACTCAGAATTGCTTCATGCACCATCTGTATCCATTTGAACATGCTTGAACAGTGTTTAAAAATCTCTCTTGGTCACCAGTACATTAGATAGAAGCGGTATTTCTGCTAATAGAGTATATTAATAAAGCTCAAATAATATCTCACTTCATTCAGCCTTATCAAATACATTCAACGTATGATCAGTTTAAAATTAGAGAAGTCTCATTTAACATATGTTAATGCGTCAAGCTCCAGTTCTCATCAATCTCACTAAAACTACCCCACAGAACCAGACATATTTTGGAAGAAATCAAGAAGCAGCAGTTAAAAATTTCATGATTAAAAACTCAAAGCATTTTTAGAAAGAAAAATGTTTAGAAGCTTTTCTCCAATTTTTTGTATACCTTCCTTGGCCTAATAGGAAATTTGACCAAACAGTTTGAAAGTGGCCTCAAAAAATCATATAGAAACATTCTTCAAACAGAACCCTTTTAACTCAGGCTTTCCTATTTATGGATTAACTTGCATAAATCTCAAAACATGCCAGTGATGTCTTTTCTCACTAATTATCAGTTCCTTGCCATTGAACATAACTCTCGGGGAATTTGCTAGGAGTATAATTACCTTAAAATCATTAAAAATACAAAATTATTTTAAATATAGCCCAGCCTAACAGAGATCCTCACAGCCTCTCTGGCATTTCCCTTAGAATCATAGAACCATAGAACCATAATCACAGAATCACAGTGCTGGGACACTGGGACAGTTTATTGGAAACACAGTGGCTGCCCCATCCCTGGAAGTGTCCAAGGCCAGGTTGGACGGGGCTTGGAGCAACCTGGGAGAGTGGAAGGTGTCCCTGCCCATGGCAGGGGTTTGGAACTGGATCTTTAAGGTCCCTTCTAGCCCAAACCATTCCAGGATTTTATGACTGAGCCATCCATTAGCCCAGCAGGGATACCTGGTACCTCTGAGCATCTTGAGTGACAACTGGATCAAGTCCCTTGAGAGAAAACTCAATGCTTACCTCAGTGCACGTATCTGTGATGAGCTGAATCATCCCTGAGTCCCACAGACAGCAAAAGGCAGCTCTGCCCTGACTCTGATGTTAATTCAGGAGCCTGGTTTTCTCCCAGACCTGTGTGAGGATGCCCCGTACTGATGTTTGACTCTGTCAATTGACTTTCATCCAGAGAGACAGAGGTGAGAGGCAATGAATATGACTCAGGATTTTATGTCATGAAGTTCAGCAAAAAGTTTTTTATCTGGACCATTTTTACTGATGGACTCATTTTACTGAGTCTTAATTCCAGAAAAAATCCCATAATAAAAAAATATGGAAAATGTTATCCATAGATAGAATGGGTTTACTACCAGATACAATTCTTTGCCTTCCCAGACACAAGCCAGGGATGGCTCCAGCTGAATATTTCAGAGGGATGCCTCAGATGTATATTTCATTAGCTGCATAATTTCACTCCTTAGTCCTGAATCTGGAATTTCGCCTCGACACGTGAAGCTCTCAATCCACACCGGGCTGCTTTTCCCTGTTCACAGAGCTGCTCTCCTCTCAGGAGAGCTCATTTCCCAACGACACCAATTACTGTCACCTCCTTTCACTTGACATTACTCACAAGACAAGCAGAACTAGCTGTACTTAGGCCTGCCAGGCTGATCTGCAACTGATTTAACAGCTGCATTTTTGCTTGCTGTTCAGTGCAGCAGTACAGAAAACAGCTGTGATGCTTTTTGTTAGGGGAAAAAAGCCTTCATTGGCTATTTTAATTTAAAGAATACAATCTAAGACATATTTTTAAAGAATCCTGTCTAAGACAAAACGCTCAGTGGAAATCAGGCAGTATAGACAGCACCTCTCATGTATAGACTTAATCAGTTGATTGGGGGGGGTTGGTTTTGGTTTCTTTCTTGATTATAACAATCTCGAGGAAAGTGATTAACCTAAAGTAAGTGATTTCAGTCAGAACATGCTTTTAGGGAGGGAGAGTGAGGAGGCACTAACCGTTTTACCCAGCCATTAATGTATATATATATAAATATATATATATAAAAAATACTAGTTCTGTTATCTTTTGCTCAACTTTGAGAAGGCAAGAACACATTTTATACAGACTAATGATATAATCATTTCTATAGCTGTGTTTACATGCATTCAGTCCCAAGGCTGAACCGTCCTCATCCTGCTGGCTTTCAAAGGATCAGCATCTGGGGAACTGAGATAATTTATGTGTAAAACCAGATTTAAATCTTTTGCACTCTAAGCAGGAGATGGACCACGACTTGAATCTGTGGTTCTGCTCAGACACAGAGCAACATCCCTGACCTCTGTGTGCCTCTGTCTCTGGGTTAATCAGGACTTTAATAGCATATATATCACACTGTTTTAATACATTCAAACAATTTCATGGGAGTAAAGTCCAGGCATTTCCTCAAGGGGCAGGGAGTGGGAGCTGGCTCTGTTTTTAATTACAGTAATTGAGTTCATTATCCATAGTTGTCTTCTGAGCATACACAGAGTAGGAAGGCAGCATGACCCCATGGGAGGGGAAAGCTCCAGAAGTCTGATGTCTGAGCTGGTTTTGTTCCTAATCTGCTTCTTAAAAAAAGGCTCTTCACCTCTGACATCCTTTATTTTGTCATCTCATTTCAAGTATTTTACTGCTAAAACAAAATCTGTCCTTCATTGCATTTTTATATAATACTTTAAATGATGTGTTTTCCATCTGAGCTAGAATATCTATAAAGTGCTGACATAGAACACCAGGTGATGGTTTCATACCATGATAGGGATCTTTCCACTTGATTGTCTAGTTCCAACATTTAGACATGAATTCCCCACATAACTACCTAGGACATATCAAATTCCAAAAAAACCTCACTGTTATGGGAAATTACCATTGTAATTGGGTTTCTTCTGGGACACTTCAGGTGGATTTTGCTCTCCAATAATACCTAATGCTTGAAGATTGTACCTCCCCACGGGATCATGGAGCAGCCTGTTCTTGAAGGATTGACCCTGTGCGAGGGACCTTGGAGGAATCTGTGAAGAACAGCAGCCCGTGGGAAAGGGGTTCTTCCAGTTCTCATGTTGGAGAAGTTCATGGAGGACTGTGTCCTGTGGGAGACACCCCAGGATGGAGCAGGGCAAGGGCTCCTCTTCCTGGGAACGAGCAGTGGCAGAAACAACGTGTGGTGAACTGACCGTGACTCCCATTCCCCATCTCCCTACGAGGCTGGGGAAGAGAGGTAGAGGATACGGAATAAAGTTCAGCCCAGGAAGGAGGGAGGGGTGGGGAGAGGGTGGTTGTAGGATTTGGTTTACTTCTTATTATCCCACTCTGATTTTGACTGGTAATAAATTCAACTGATTTCTCCAATTTAAGTCTGTTTGCCTGTGATGGTAATCAATGAGTGATGGAAACCAACGAGAGTGATCTCTCTCTGCCCATATCTGATGAGCCTTTTCTTCTATTTATTTCCTCCTGTTCATCTGAGGAAAGGAGCAAATGAAGATGCTTTGGTGGGCACCTGACAACCAGCCCAGGTCAAACCACCACAACCATCCATGAGATGTTCCCAATTGATTTCAGCAGATCCCAGCATCTGCAATCCAGGAACCATTTGCAACGGGAAGGAGATAAACCCTTTTAAGCATGGTTCCTCTGATGCATTTGTAATATCCATCCTTCTGATGACTTGATCTGCTCCCAAGAAAACTAATGTCTCTCTTCTGATGCCAAGGAGAACCTCAGTTGAAGATGTTTACATTGCAGACGTCTATAAATGGTCAGGCACCAGCCCATATTTACAATTTGGATGTTCACCAGATGATTCAGTCTGAAACATGAGACTTCCTGGTTCTTAAAGTTCATCTTCTGAAATCACAAGAACATGTGAAGTGTATTGTTTGTAGTCAGGCAAAGGCAACTGAACAAAGCAACACGTGCTCCTGGAGAACCACTGCTGCCTTTGCATTGGGAATTTTGTGATCACATTTCTGAAACACATATCAGACACTGAACTTTCTGGTTATTTTTCCAGCCTTAAATAATTTCAGCCCCCTGAATTAGTTAGTTTCAGCATTTCTTCATCCATCAGCTGCTCCATGTTTGCAATCCACCCACAGATGCACATCCATCTAACAGTGCATACACGTAAATGAATAGGATTTTAATATGAGCAGGGGGAAGTACTATAAACCCAAACAAGATTATGGTACAGAAATTAAATCAGATTACATCTCAGCTACCAAAGTCGATGGGAGAATGGAGGAATGGACTGTATTAATTTAAAAAGATGATGTTTGGACATGCATTCATGTCCATGTAAAGGCTGATAACAGCCATTTGCTGGGGTTACCATTGAGATGACTGCTGGGGTTGGAAGGGGAAGTGCACCTTTCGAAGGTTAAAAATGCTCTCCCTTGGGCTTGGATTGCAAAGTGGAGCTGCTGCCACAGCATTTTGGTGGTGGAAGGTCTTCTTTAGAACACCTTCAACCCATCTGCTACAGCGAGGTTTGGGGTGGGGTTTCAGAGCCTGTCAGCACCACACCAGGCTGGCCTTACATGAGCCAGCACTGAAGCCTGGTGCCAACAAACTTTTCCAGCACTTTTAGACTTTTTTGCAGCCTAATGGGAGAGCAGCTCTGATACACAGCCCAGACAGACTCTGTGACTGCTCCTTGCTACACACGGGCACTGGGGTAAATTTGCAGAGGAATGAGAATCCCTAATCCTGCAAACCCTCAACCCTGAAATCTCTCCAGCCTCCTCAATAAAGTCCTGTAAATTTTGCACAGTTTCCTGTCAGAACAACAATATGATGAGCCTCCATCCTCCAGGTACTACAGGAAACCTAGATCTGGCAAAGGAAAATTGAACCAGAGAGAGAGAGGACTTTTTACCAAGTCTTCTCCCTCAAATGAGCCTGAAAGCACATTTAGCTGCCTGTAGCATTTCCTTTAGACAAAGAAAAAAGTAATCATCATCCCCAGCTGTGACCCTAGCAATAAACACATTCCTATTGTCATTCTCAGGCCATAAACCCACGGTTTCTCTGCTGGAAACAAAGAACCATTCAGGTGCCAGGCATGAAGGGCTGTTATTTGTACAAAAAGTACACTTTCAGGGGAAGTTCACAATCACTCTAAGAAGTACATGTGCTTCCAAGCAGTGTGAATCCACCATTCTCAGCAGTCTGCATATCACCTAGTTTATGTTGACTTCTCTCCAGCCACAGAAGACACAGAGTGTAAAATATTGCTGTGTTCTTCCAATTCAATTTACCATCTTATGCCTTAGATGGCTCACCTGCTGTGGACCTAATTCTAGTCCCAGTTATACAAGGGTAAATCAGCAGGAAAAACTCTCCCCGGCCCTGAGTTATATTGGAGGGAGGAAAAAAAGCCATACAGGTTCTCTTTGTTATGAGGACTATACAGTTGCATCAACCCTCCTAAGATCTAAAGAAAGGGGTTCCAAGAAACCATGACAATAATGCACACTTTTTTCTTTGACTTCACCTAAAAATATTAGTCTAATAAGCCCTAACAGGGACTTACACAGAGGTTTATGGAAATGTATTAGGC
This sequence comes from Atrichornis clamosus, assembly GCA_013400975.1. Taxonomy (NCBI): domain Eukaryota; kingdom Metazoa; phylum Chordata; class Aves; order Passeriformes; family Menuridae; genus Atrichornis; species Atrichornis clamosus. The sequence continues at coordinate 144,473 of WBMZ01006153.1, forward strand.
ATTTCATTATTCATTCCTTTTAACTTGGAGAATAATAATCATTATTATGATAATGTTATTATGACCCAGAATATCAGCTGATTTTGGAGAACAAAGAATTGTCTGAGAGGATGTGATTTATCTGAAAGTACCGTGTAGATGTCTGCACCTTGATTGTTTCTCCCAGCTCTTTCAGTATCACTGGAAAGAAGTAAGGATTTGCTGGGGATGATTAATCTCATGTTGAAATAAGTGTCTGCAATAAGTCAGAGGAATCATCTGTTTCTCTGTATTACTCATGGCAAGACATTCAGCTCCAGCTGAGCTTTATTCATCAACAATGCAGATATCTCACTTTATGGGAGATGTTTAATCATGGGGTTAGACTGTAAGGTTAGACTTCTACAAAGGGAAAAATAATTTGTATTATGAGTTGAGATTTCTATCCTTTAAAGGGAGGTACTCACACGTGTTGTGCTGCTGTTCACCAGCATTATTTGCTCATCTTGAAAGTTTTTATGGCGTGATGGGAATGGACACAGGGAACAAACACACAAAGAACGTGAGTCAGAAAACTGTTTGCCAATTCCGAGTTTCATCCATCTCTGCTTACTATGAAAAACATCCTATAAATTATTGCTCTTCCTGTGAACAGTAGTTTTGCCATCCAGAGAAATCTGCACCTCTTTGTGGGACAAAATTGCAGTTTCCCTGGATTTCTACATCAGTGGAGACTGACTGGAAGGAATGGGTTGTGCGGGATTCGCTTTGAACTACGCGCAGCTTATAAACAGTCCACTTACAGCTATATCCTAGCATCCAAATCCCATTAGAAACCCCCAAATTCAGTATTTTCCACAGTACTGAGGGGTTACCCTGGCTTTCTTCTCTCTTTGCAGGGTGTTGAAAATCCAGGTGAGCGAAAATTATGTTTTCTTGCCTTCTTGTCCATGTGATCCCTGCAGATCCCTGCCCTTTGCACTGCACTTGACTCTAAGGAGGAGCACACAGCCCTTAAGCTTTAAGCACACTGTCAGAAATAATTATGTCCTCCAGACTTCCTGCTGCAGGAAAGACAGGTTGGTGAAAAAAATAAAGAAAAAACCCGAGAATCTTGGAGAATATATCAGGAAGATGCTTTATCCTTAGGGTTCAGAGATGTTATGTAATGGAGAAATAAAAGAAGAAAACATTGAGGGCGGTGGGTTTGTTTTGGGTTTTTTTACTTTTTTAATGCTTTTCTGTGGTTGTTACTACAGTCCTGCAGACCTGCTCAGCAGTGATTAGAGGCATATTTTGTGTAGCTTTCTTTGTCTGTCCTGACTGTCTCTGTGGAACCTGGGGAGCAAGAAGGATACAGAGCAGAGAGAAGAGCAGCTGGCAGAACGACGTCTTTCCTCCTGGACACCCCTCTCCACACTCTGTATGCTTCAATATTTCATGTTCACCGTCTCCTATCCACAGGAAAGATTTCTGTGACCTGCTCTGCCCCATCCATTGCTCCATCAGCCACCCCATGCCTCCTGATCCTCCTGCAGCCCTCGCCCACAGGAGGGAAGAGAGCTCTTGGGTTTGCTCTGGGAGAGAAAGCTGCAGGAGCCAGTGGCAGAAGCTGGTCACCAGATTTTCCCTTGGTGTGGACCAGAACATGATAGTCCTGCCTTGGAAGGTGATGGACCAGCAGCAGGATGGAGGGAAGCAGTGGGATACCAGAACACACTTTGCACTGCCCAGGAGCAGTGGTTGTGCTGTTTTATGTCTGGACTATGTTGAGTTTCAAGTTCAAGGGTTCAGATGACGAAAGGTATCAGCATCTCAGACTAGTGGCATCTTTGTTACTTCTTACAAAAGCAACTGGAGAGCTCCACAAGTCCAGAGAATATTCCTTCAGCACCTACAGTCTATTGGGTAAAACAACACTTTCTAAACCCTCCTATAAGCCAGCTCCTTTTCCATGCCCTGCTGCCCCAACAAGCTTTACTGCTTCAAGCACTGAAAGCAGGTTGGAACAGCGCCTGGCTGTGTATTCTGTGCACTTCATAGAGAAGATGTCCTACAAACCCTCCTTCATCCTTCCCTTACTCCGTTCATTGTGTGCAGTTAATTATCTTTCCTGAGACACTCCTTAATTCCAGTGGAGGACAAAAGCTGACTGTAAAAATGCAGCACATCCCCATAAAGGCAGGGAGAGAAAGAAAGAGAGATTCCAGCTTCACAGGGGATGACAAATCACTCAGTCAGTTCTTGGCTGCCAGCTGATAGGATTATCCTAAATAGGCTTTGTGAGGCTTCGTTTTTATGCACACACACTCGTCCAAATTAAGTGATAATCTTTTTGATGCTTGAATTAAATAATAATGTGAGGATATCAGGCACTGATCACTTCAAACAACAACAAATACCAATCTGGTATCTCATTAATCATTAAAATTAGCTGTGTGAAAATAGCAGATCCTCAGCTTTTATGAACTGGCATTTCTCCACTGAAATCAGTGGCATTGGATTAATTTTCTGCTGTGGGGAATTTGACCCATTATGTTTTTATATTATTGTTAAATGTTACATTAGGGCTGGCACTGCATCGAGCCTTTGTAGAGAGAGAAGTACATAAAGTTACCATAACTATGGACTTAGTTGTGAATTCACTTCCTTTTTGCAGTGTTTCAGTTAATTTTTACCATTATTCATTCAAAAGTGGAACATACCCTGGACAGAGAGAGGTGCAAAGCACAACATAGTGTTAAAAGAAATACATTTTATATTTCTGTGATGCTGTGGTATGTGACTGAGTACATGACAGTCATTCTCTCTTATGCACCCACACATTATAGGCAAAGGCAAAATTCCCTTGTGTTTCTCAGCCCAGCTATGAGGCAGAGAATAATATTACATGCAGAGGCCTCCACTACAAAACAAACTCTTAAAGAGCAAAGGAATTATTCTCTCCTAAGGATTCAGTTTTGGGTTCTAATTATCACAATTTGGCAAGTTAACTAAGTTCCTGTAATGGCCCATATGCACAACATAACCCCTTAGGGAACATTAATGCATGAGAGCTGAACTCTTTTATATGGATGCTTGGCCTTTTCATAAGTGCTAAGGAAAATATATTAACATTATTTCAGTGAGTTTGAGTTACAAGACGGTTCATTACACGTGCCATGTGGCTGACAGAGTGCATCTCATCAGTAACCACTGCTCAGGTGATGATATAACTTTAATTGGGTCATTAATTTGAATGTTCAGCTGGTACATTGTAAGTCGAATTTTCCTTGCCTTGTTCAGGTGCACTGAAGTTCCAAACTGAAAGTAACAATTCTTGTCAGCACAGGAGGGAAAATTTCTTCTCCTGTTAATTCAGTGCACAATAGGAGTTTCTCTTCTCTACACAGCCAAGCACTGTCTCCTTCAGCAAGTAACAGGCTCTTCATTCCAGCAAGCTGTCACCACTGTCCCTGTTCTGCGAGACTAAAGGAGCCAGGCTGCTTCTCCAGACCAACCTCTGTAACAGCCCAAAATTCCATCCCACAATTCATTTTGCCCATCCAGTGATTAGTCTCAAACCAATCTTGATTCAAAGGTGCTTCTCCATGAAGATTTTACTAACTAATCCCTGTCGCCCTGCTTTGCAATGTGTTCTTGTTTCTGGTTTCATTTGTCTAGCTTTAATTTCCTCTTAGAGTCTTCTGTTTTACCATTCTTTGCCAAACTGTAAGGATGCCTGTCAGAAATTATGTCTTCTATAAGTACTTAGATATAGGACATAAAGGGATGAACATGGTTCATTATGCAGTTCCTTTCCTTTTAGTGTTTTAAAAAGTTATTAATGTATAAAATTTTACTGCGCCAATTGCTGGTTCTTTTCATTCTCATTTTGTGCTGTAAAAAAGGCTGCAAAAATCTCTCAGTTAATGCAGAACACCCATGAATTAATACTGCCAGCCCACTCTGTTTTATTTGGCATCCTGACTCGCTAGACTGTCGGGTCTGCTATAAATTCAGCTGTGCCTATCACCCCCTGGTCTCCTAAGCCAGGGGACATCCTCCTGCATATGCTCCACGCTGATGGAGTGCAGCAGAAGGTGCTATCACACCGAGTGTCTTTTCACACTGCTGCCTGGGGCTATGAGCTCAGCTGCCCAAAACTCTAAATCTTAACACCAGTGTGATGTTGTGTCTGGGCTAATTAGTCCTGTTTCTCTGTGGAACTAATTAGCTGGGGTGCCAGGATGCGGTGGCTGAGTTATGATATCAGGTTCTGGTTCTGTCTTGATTTCCTCCAGCTTAGGGATCTCTGTGCCTTTCTTTAAACTGTGATCTTTAAACCATGCATACACAACTAAACATGCAGAGTATCCCACTAGAGCAGACCCTGGAGAGATATTAAATAACACATCAACCATGACCATTAATTAGGGTATCAGGGACGGTTCACTGGCCGTTTCTGAACGTCCAAGAACAGCTTTCTGTGTCAAGATGTTAGAAACGTCAACTGACCCTCCATGTGTAAATCACTAACAAAAACAGACTCTATCAGAAAAAAAACCCCCAAAAAATCCAAAGCAAACAACTGAAAAACAAGTCATGTAACCAGAAAGAAAAGAGCTGGCAGAAGATCTGGGAAATGGGGCTTTCCACATCAGTTTTGAGTCTGGATCATTAACTCCAGTCATGGCTGATTACCTGGAGACCATCCCGAGCAGTTGACTGGAGGTGATTTCCTCAGTTCTTTATCCCACCACACTAGAAGGGCAAGGATTTACCAGATTCACAATCCTGACATGATATAAATATATCTATTGTTGTACAAGCACAGCTTGTTCCAAATTTAAGGAGGAAGAGGTGTAAAATGTCTAAGGTCACTATGGAAGGCTCTGAACCTGCCCCCAAACCCAGGCTGACCCAAGAGAAGACTTATAAGAGGCTGTATTAAATGATAGGAAAAGAAAGGACCACTGAGTGAAAGAATCTTTGCTTTTTTGGGAGATCCCAGTTCTCCAAGGACACAAAATACAGAGAAACTGGCACTGCAAGCTTCAGAGCTTCAGGGGATGAAGTATTTGTCCAAAAGAAGCCTTGCAAACCACCTGACATTCACCTGTCGCTCAGGAGTGACAGCATCTCTGACAGCTGCCCAAATCCAGTTCACAGCTCCAGAGTGAACACACTTTTCATCTTCTGTCAAGGCCCAGGGCTCTGTTAAAGGGTATATTTGGCAAATGGAAATGATCTGCCATGAACATGTTGGTTTTGAGAAGCTACTAGTGTCGTACTGACAGTAGATTGAAAGAAGTTCCCTGGTAAGGCACAGATTAAGAAGGTCATGGTTTCCTTGGAGCACTCTACACATGGATAAAAACACAACTCCCATGAAGTAAAGTGGAAAATTGTTGGAGTAGTTGGAGTAGTCATGTCTCTGTAAGAATTTGTTTCTTAGTGGGTGCTCTTTGGGGCAGATTCTGATGGCAAGACAACTTTTAATTGATGTTTGGAGAGGAATCTGGAATGATTTGCTTGATGACTTGCTGGGATGACTCATGTCCAGCAGGAAACAAGGCAGTGATAAACTCAAATGAGGCTGTGGGAGGCAACGTGCTAAAAGCTCATTATAAACACCACTCTTTCAGACAGTTTTATGATGCAGAACAGAATACAGGTTATTGCAATCATTTTACAGTGAAGGGCAGATAAGGAATAGGGTGGGATGTGCTTTCAGGCAATAGCCCCTTCTCTATGTAGAAAATCTGGAGAGTAATTTTTAAAAGAATCTGAATCAGAGCAGTCCAGTTCTCCCTAAACTTGGCATGCTCTGGAAACTTTGGAAGGAATTCTTCTACTTAATTGAAGTGGCTGGTGCTCTATGAGGTGTCAGTGTTAATGTGATTTACAGAGAGATGAAACATAGACAAGATATTATTACTAGGGCCAGGAAGAGTCCAAATCCATGACCACTCTGAGAAGGAAAAAATCCCTAGGATCCCTGTATTTACTTCCCTACCTTTCACAGAGGTGAAGACCTGCAGTGGGTTGACCTTGTCTGGATGCCAGGTGGCCACCACATTATACAAAATTCAAGAGAAAGAAGGAGGAGAGGGAATACTCCAAATTATGAGCTTTGTCTTCCAAACCGACACCTATGTGCCCTATTTCCTGGGAAGACACTGAACATCTTCTGCTGATGGGAAGTAGATAATATGTCTTTTATTTCCCTTTGAACACACAGCCTTTGCTTTTGCTTTATTGAACAGCGTTCATCTTGACCCCCAAGTTGTTTTCCATCTTTATTTCTCCTTCTCCATTCTGCTGAGGAGGGAACTGAAAAAGTGGCGTGGTGGGCACCAGATATCCAGCAGTGTCAGCCCACCACAAGGCTATCATCATCTTTTTCTTTGCTTTAATTTCCCGTGGGCCAAACCACAGCTCCATCCATGTTTGCTCTTGGACTGTACACTTTTGTCCCTGCTTAAGGAAGGTCTGACTCACACCGCCTGTTTTTTGATAGTCAACGGGAAAAACGCTTATAAGGTGTGATTTACAGAACATATTTTGTGCATCTCCTTGGAGATTAGATCAGTAATTAGAAAATAGATTCGACCCCTTGATCATGAATGGACAGGAACTACTTCTGCTGGAAAATTAAAACCCTCATTATAGCAAATAAATCACATTTGTGTTCTGAATTCTGTCTTCACTGCACTATAAATTATGGATTACCTGAGTGGAGATACAAGAAAGATCTGCATTTCTGCATAAACAGTTGACTCACAGTCTCTTCGTTTATTTGCAATTCCTGTTGTAATGTATATATGGAAAATTTCAGAGGTGTCAATTTTATTCATGGTATCTTTTAATAATCGCGGTGTGGGTTTTTTTGAAAAACAAGGTTTCTTACTGAAGAAAACAATTCAGTAGGGAAAAGAGCAATGAGAAGAAACTTTAGTAGATACCTATAATTTTCTTCTTTTTGTGAGAGCTCTGCATTTCTAATTTTCATACCCAGACTCTTCATGCACACTGGATAGCTGTGTCCTTGATTGCTGCAAAATTAGCAGCAAGGTATGCACAGGAAATTCTTAGTAAGTACTCATTAGGCAGTCATCACTACCCAGTTAGGCTAATGAATCAGAAGAAATGGAAACTGGTAAAGGAGAGACTGCACTTTTAGATGAAACTTCCAGAAAATCTGAACTGGGGGGCATTTTAAGGCATTCTGCAGTGAAACAGCAATGGAAGAATTGTAGAAATGTGGTGATGTTTAAGGCAAGTTGCATGAAGCCTTTAGCAGGCAACTAAAAACAGGACACCTGTTTGCTTGGGGAATTAAATCAACCTTTCTGGTGAAATAGAGTGGAATGTAACTGGCACCAATAATGGGGATTTTGGGTGTAACACGATATTGGTGGTTATATTTATAGAGGTTTTTAGAGAACCTTGTAGAAACAGAAGGAGGTGGAAAAGAAGTAATAGACAAATATATTGAGAAGAATCCTGCTGCTTTTAGTGATCAAAAACTTACCTGACTAGTCTAAATTAAACTCTGAGGTATCCTCAGTCATCTGTGAAGAGAGGCAGATACTTGCAGAGGGTGATTCATCCCATCTTAAAATATTTGTGTAAGTTATCTGCACAAAAATACCTTCTAGAGGTACCTAGGAGCACCTGTGCCTTTCTTTCTCTCTTCTTTGTACTTGGCAGTAAAAGGAACTTTATCAACCAGATGAGACACACTTTTAGATTTTGACTAGCTATTAGATTTTGAGACGTGTTTGGAGTTTATCTTCAAACCTGAGCAGGACTGTGTTTCAAGGTCTCAGAAATATTTCAAGTTGTTTTCCTAGTGACGAGTATTTGATTAGAGAAGGCCAGAAATTTCGCAAATTGACTTTCTCTTCAGAAAATGTTGATGCATAAGAGAGAACATGATTCTCATCAAAAAAATTGTTAAAGATTTTTGTAAGGACACTATATAAATACAGACTACATAGTCTTAGTCTAATCTTGAAATATATTTTAAAAAGAAATTTTATGTGAAGAGCAAAAGGTTTGGCTATAACATGTTTTATTGCCACTATATGGGCATGCTGCTCCATATGCACTTGCTTCCAAAGGTGCAACGACATAAGCCTGGACTCTAATGCAATGGAAAAAACTAGAATTACCTCCAGCCATGTGTGAGGGTTTTCATTTGTCTTCTTTGTAGCCTAATATCTGGGTCCCTCCAGTCGTGCTGCTTCAATCTAACTGCTCTCACACAACACTGACTCTGTATTTCTGTCTCCTTTCTAGGCTGAAGAAGCCTCCGTGGATTCTTCTATGCGTGGGATTTTGCTGTTTAGATGTGTAACTAAACCCATCAGTCCCGGCTGCCTGCAAAACCAAGAGTGATGACATCAATATCATCAGCGTTTGCAGCTGAGATCAAACTAAACCAGCCAGAGCAGTCCTTGAAATCCCTGTGCCACACAGAAGACTTTGGAAGCCATGGGACGTAACACCCGTCCTCCATGTGCACCTACTTGTGTGGGAGCAGAAATTTCCTCTCCACTCCTCAGGGTGATGGAGCAGCAGAGGTTTGTGCTGCAGAAACTTGTGACCAGTGCTGCTGTGGTGAGAACTTCCCTAAAACACAGACGATGCTTTCCATTATTTTAATAGACGGAGGAAAAAAAAGTATGTTGGGAAAACAAGCAGCATGCAAATATTTTTTCTTGTTCTATCTTTCCTCGTTCAAGAGCACCTGCCTCGTGGACTGTAGCTTAACCTCTCAGATTACCACTGATGAATAAATTTAATTTATTTTAGGAGTCTGAGATCCTCCTGTGAGCTTAGAAGTGCAAATCCCCCAACCAAGTCCCGACCAAAATACCCCTTCCCAAACAGGGAAGACACCAAGTGTGTTCAGGAGGTTTCTCACTTTTAACTGATCATGGAATCATGGAATGGTTTGGGTTGGAAGGGACCTTAAAGACCACTTTGTTCCAATCCTCCTGCCATGGGCAGGGACACTTTCCACTAGACCAGATTGCTCCAAAACCCTTCCAACCTGGCCTTGAACCTCTCCAAGGATAAGGCATCCACAACCTCTCTGGACCTCTCACATGATAAAATCTACACCAGGAAAAACTACAACAAAAAAAAAGCTCAGTTGCCTGAAAGTATCCATACTACAGAAAAATAGTATGGAGCTAAAAATTCTGGAGAGCACTGGACATGCTCAGTCAGAAAGAACATCTTCACAGTTTTCTGAGAGAATAACCATGAAGAAATTTTTGTATGATTTTTGAAAAAAGCTTCTTTATTTCTAACCTTTGCAGGCTCTGTACAGAGGCTCAATTGTTGAGCCTTTTGTAATCTGCAATTTTACACCATTATCTGTCTGAACAATTCAAGAGAAATGGCTATTTTTATCAAACATTTGTCAAAAGAACCTATATATTATTTCAGCTTTATCTAGTATGTGTTTATTGCTGAGGTGAACAAGCTTTAAACATTCCTGGTAAAATCACTTTAAATAACGTGTTTGACGATGGCAGCTCTTTACCAGCTGACACAAATCAGGAAGGAAAATAAAAGATATAAGGATCTGTCAATGCAGTAGAGGGGTAAAAATCTCTATTTTATGTTATCATGTGGCTGAATAAAGGGTGGCATGGCCTAGACTGCACAAAATAGCATAATAGTACCCCAATTTCTGTTCTATTATATATATTATATATATATATACAACTATATATATATAATTTAATATATTGTTAGACACAGCTAATGGCTTAATCTGAATGAAGAGTAAACATGGAAAAAAAGACAAAGCAGGACTTCTTTCAGGCCACTTCTGAAAATGATGAAAAATAGATTCTTTAAGTAAGTCTTATTTTGTCAGGTACAGTAAAAAAAGAGGATGAAATTAATTTAAGAGGATGTGTGTAGTTCTGACATGGCAACTTTCCCATTAACTTTTTTATCTATTTCAGCTACTGGTCAAGGCAAGGATTAATCAGCAAAATCTGACTCTGTCACCTGCACCTGAATCTGTGAATAGTGTTTTGTATCAGAAAAGAATCAGTAAAGAAGAAGTTGTTAGGATTAAAAAAAGTTTAATCCAACACTTTGAGTATAAGTGATAGATTCAGACATATTCTGATATTGATTTGAAGGTTTTTCACACAGGTCCAGCCTTTACAAGTTTTTTTTTTAGGTAGGAATCACCACCAACATGTTTGTGTGGGACTGACTTTACAAAAATCTCACCTCACACAGGAAAAGTCACACAGACAATAAACACTATAGAAAGCTGAATTTATGCAGGAATATTTCAATTCTAGGAGGTGGATTTACCTGCCTGGCCACTGACACAAAGCCTCAAGTGTGATTCCCCAGAGACCCTAAGACATCCCAAAGCTACATGAGACATGTCCCCTTCTCTAGAGACAACTGAAGGGCAACCTGGAGACGACAGAACATTTGAAATTGCACCAGATATTTATGTGTAAGCACCTAAATCATATCTTAAATTGACATCTAAGGGTTAAGGACCTAAATATTTCCAAAGGTTTGGGATTTAGGACTTGATTCATTTGGGCAAGCACAGGAATATGGCACAGCTTGAGATGCCAGACTTTTATAGGGGGGACTTCATTAACTCCAGGCATCATTTCACTTCAGTGACACAAAGAATGTGCCCTTGTACTATTTCACTTGAAAAAACATTGTGGTGATCAGAGGCTTGATATAATGATCGTTCTTTGATTTGGTTGTTTCAGATTGCCACTTCAGCCCTTTCTTTTAAAATACTTTTCAGCTTGGGGAAAAAAAAGCCAAAAAGAATTGACGATTTTCACATCTATTTTTTTACTAATGGAGAAGGAAAATAAAAAGGCCTTTGAGGAGCTCTCTAACCTCCACCAGAAAATACCAAAATGCTAGGGCTGACTGATTATCCCTAAGATCCACAGTCGATTTTCTTTCCTACATTTTAAGAAATTCATTAGTCAGATATTTTCTTCTGTAAAAAATGAAAAATAATGGAACATTCTTTTCTTCCAGATTTTATATTCACCACTTCTGAGAAAGCCAAGGGAATATGCAAAGAACAGAATAATCTGTTCAATTCACAGGACGATGAAGAACACTGAAGAGTCTTTTTCCCTTTATCATACATTAAGCCAATGTCATGGTACCCTGATGCTCTCCACTCTCATGAAAAACTGGAAATAAAGCCTTCTACTACTCTTTGAGAGTTACAGCAATCCCATGTTAATATCAATATTTTTAGTTTGTTAGTGGCAGGTTATTTAAAATGAGATTTACAGAAAGCAATCTGCTTACAGGACGCTGACGTTTGACAGCAAATATCCAGGTTGTTTTCTCTGACTAAGAAATTCCTTCTGTATATGTGGCTCTGTGTACATTCACCTACTCACAACCACTTTCTAGAACACTGCTGTGGATGCATAAATTGTTTTCCCCCTCCATTTTATTTCAATATTTCATCTGAGGAACTATGCCAGCTCCTAAGAGAGATGCTATCAGTTTTCCAGAATTCCTTTGAGGAGCATTGAATGACCCTGCCACAGTTATCCCCATGTTCATCCCATTTGGCTCAAAGAGAGCTGTGCAATCCACCTCTGTGCATAAATTATTCAGTGCCTCTTTATTGCTTCATGAGGTTAATGTGGGAACACCAGTTGGTATAGATTAGTTGGACTCAGGTTGTTCGGAAGCTGTATTAAAAACAATATTTCAGTGGTAAACCATCACAAGACTTCCACAACATAATCTTTACACTCCACCAATAGCGACAAATGCAAAGGTCTGTAATTAACGTTATGGGGGAAGTTTGGAGAAGAAAAATTTAATTACCTGCTCTAAATTTAGCCAGAAAATCAGGTTAATTACCTTATTTTAAGGTACCATAGAGAATAAAATGCAAATGATGGCTAAAAAACACAGAATGGTAACTGAAAAATAAAGTCTTATGAAAAGTTCAGTGGTGTTTAGTGGCCAGGTCCTGCGTTCACATCCTTTGTGAGGTCATTCCAGCTCCATTGTGAGCTTTAATTCCTGCTGGAGAAAGAGTTTAGTTTTACTAATACTTGATATTGATTTTAGAACAATTCTTCAACTCAGTTAGACACCACAACTAATGTGGAAGTTAAGTGGTGAAAAAGTCCGTGGGTTTGTTTTTCCCATCTCTCCCTTCAATACCAAGCAGTTTCTACTCCCGATTATTTACTTTTCCAGCAGTAAGACTGAACCCTCACTTATTTGGCCCAAGTTACACCTTGGTGTTAGCTGAATCCTGCTCCACCTAAATCAGGAAAACCTACATCCTTAATGGGAAGAGCATTTCAAGCCCCACTAACACCCACCCTGAGATCTGAGCTAATGTGTAGAAGCAGAATTATTCTTTCCCTCTGTGGTTGTCTGTGAAACATCATTTGCTGAATGGTGAACACGTGACAAGATTTAATTGGGTCCTCTAAAGGCTACAGCTAGATTCTCTGAAAGCATAAAGTATCTTGGATTTCAGTAAAGTCTTCCTGAAGTAATGAAAAGTTGCTGCCATCAGTTTGTGCCCTGTCCCGGAACAAAGAGCTGCCTGTGGCCATGGGCAGAGCAGGATTCAGCCTCACTGGGATGTCCTGGAAAGATAAAGCTTCAACAAGAAGGAATAAAAGCAGGAAGTAAAAATAGAAAAAAGTAGAAAAAACACCCCATTTTTTCCTGCCTATTTGCCAACAAGTAAAGCACTAAGAAAAAAACCCAACAAAATCAAATAATGTTTCTGACCTATTGTTTCTGACCTGTTGTGTGTCAATGCACACTCTATTTCTAAAACTTGGTGAAATTACCGCAGCAGGGAACACACTTTTCTACACAAAAATTGACATTTTGACGTTACGGAGAGAGAAATCCACAAAAGCTTTTTTAAATTTATTTACATATCAGAGTTCTTGAATTTTAGGTGTAATGCAAATCCCACAGCTTCATAAACTTCCTGTAAAGCACGGAGACACAAGAGTTAAATTAAAAACCTATTCTATTGATGAGTGATTAAGAAATTTCATTAGGAAGGGAGACCCCCATATTTGCCCTTCCACATTTTTCAATCATAAGAGGAGGTACTAAGAGCTGCATTAATCCAGATTACTTGAAGGCCAAGGAATGCTCTTCCATGCAGAAAAAGGTGGTGTCAGGATGACTAATAAGCTGAAATGTAAGAAATGAGCACTTCACTGCTCACTAGTCTTTATAGCCAGGTATTTAGCCATCAGCAGGCTCTTTTAGGCTGCCACAAATCTTGAGTAGCAGCAGAGGAGATATTTAAGGAAGTGATCGATGGGCTTGGAAGTCTAACGTGGTGCCCATAGCTTACAGCCTCCTGTGCACACTGCTCCAGCTGAAAGGAAAAAAAAAAGCAATTTTGAAGTTGTAAATAAATTTTATTTACTTTGCTTTCTCACTGTTTCCCATTGGGATTTTATTCAATAATTTACAAGGAGAAGGGATCTCTGAAATGGCCAAAGAACTGGAATATTGTGAAAAACAGCTGATCTGTGTATGCTGAAAACAGGAATTCATGGGATTATAAGAGACCATTCTTACTGCTGTGCAGATGCAACCCTATTAGGAGATTCTACAGTGTCATCAGCAATGGATTTGGAAATTGTACTCTCTGAGATTATGATGACAAAAAGGAGTCCACTTTTCAAAAGGGAATGCCTCGATTATGCTTAAATTAAATTATTTTAAATTACCTCATCATATCTATCAGTAGCTAAACACAAGGTATAAAAGATTTTTCTCTTTTTAGAAACTGAATTGTTGAAAATGTGAAAGAAAAATTATTGCTTGTCTTGAATCTTCCTTCTCCTTTTTTTTTTTTTTAAATTTTTATTTTTCCCAAAAGATCATTAGCTGTTTGGCATAAGTGCAGGGGTATGAATACATCTCCCAGTAATAGCTTTTACAAATCTGATGACACATTTCAGAGGAGAAAGCTTTCCTCTTAACTGCAATAACTCGTGTTAGCAGCCTCAGTGAAGGAGTGAAAATGGTGTTAAAAATTATAATCAATGACTCAAGGGAAAGCTACAAATTACTTTGCCACATTGCAGGAAAATCGAAACTCAAACAGCAAACCTTCCATGCTGATGGATGTATAAACAGGAGATGTGGAATGAAATAGAGGGATCATGGCTGCCCCTGCCCATTCAGCAAAGCCATCCCCACCGAGAAGAAATCAGAAATGTATGATGGGAAGATAAGACCTTCACCACAGCTGAAAAGTAAAAGGCTGTTGGGATTTGACAAGGTGGCCAAAGGTGTGAGATTTAAAGACACTCAACTTCAGGGCCCACAGAACATGGACCATGTTTACAGACAGCTTGGAAACATCTGCCAAAGGTGCACATCTGCCAGGCACGATGGAGGTTATGAAAGGAGAACAGAGTCTACCAAAAGCAGGAAATGTTTATTGTTCTTAATGAACTTCCTGTAATTCAGATATACTGTATCACTTTAACCAAAACAGTATTTAGAAGGCTTACTAATAGTTTATTTTTAAAAATCCAGTATGTGCCTTGTTGCACACCTCCACCTGTTACATCCCTTGGCCTCTGCTCAGGATCAGGATGCATTATGTGATGTCTTCTTTGACCCAAATATCACCTCAGGGTTTGGATGCCCTCCTTATGATGCAGTTGCACACCAAGAAGGTGCTGAGGAAGATTTATTTAGGCCTATTTTCCCCTTCAGCCAGTAGCCCCCATTAATAGCTACCAAGCCAGTCCTTGAAACTCAGAATTAAGGACACCAGACAGTCTTTGCTCCCCTGGTGAAGCACTGGGGTGCTGCCCACTGCAGATGCACCAGTCCTGTATCATTATTGTCTCAAGAGTGAAATGCTCGTGTCTCTCCAGGACCCTGAAGCTTTTCTAAAGACATTTAGATAAGGGGAAAATGAGATTATTTCAATTCTGCATGCAAAGCTTCAAGAAACAGTTTAGAGGCAGAGGAGCATAAATAAGAGATTATTAAAACTTATAAAAATCTGCATAAATAAAATTCATACACTAAACAATGGGCTGGGCTTTAACCCAGAGGATCAGCTTCTTTTTTTCATCCAGAGGAGGAAAAGGCAGTCAGAAAGTTTATTCAACTCACCTCGTCGATGTCTAGTCTTCAAGCAATACTCTCATCCCTACCTCCATTGAATAAATCATGATCTGAGGCCATGGCTGTCTTCATATATTCTTTTATACAAAAATTCAGTATGTCAAGAATTCCTGGTCATATTGCAAACCTCCGGCAAACCTCTTACATTTATTCTGTTTATAATTATCTAAATATCTCTGAGAGCACTACAGATTGCCAGACCGCATTTCCAATAATAAATCAAGGAGCCAGGGCAGTGACCAAGGCATTCCTTGCAATCATCTACATGTCAAGTGTGACCCCTCTCCCTGGCATGGTTTGGCCAGAACCAATTTATATTCCTAAATAATTCCCAGGCATGATGCACAAGTTAGCATGGGCACAGGAGCATTCCCAGCAAGTCATAGAGGTACTTGATCCCATTTTGAAAGCTATGAGATTTTCATGGAACAGAGCTAGCAAATGGTCTCTGGCCCAGCTCAATTATTAATACTGTTTTAGCCTGACTGTGGAGCCTCAGAAATGCTGACTCTTATCAGTGGTCTGGACGGAGCCATCAAAGAGGGAAGCAGTAAACAAAGGCTGCTCCTGCCAAGCACAGAGATTGGCAGAGCTCTGGCTTTGGCTGGAGAAATCATGGATCCATGTGAATGGCCAGCCAGGAACAGTTTATGTGTGGAAAACAATGTACAATAAGAGCTATACTAAAAATCCTTTGTCACGCGACCATATGAAGAATACTCATAGAGAAGGCTTGGTTTGGATACGTATAGTACAGACAACCCCAGCCAAAATAAATAATTGGGAATTACAGCAGTTTTGGGATGAATGACACTCTCTGTCCAGCTCTCAGAATCACAGAAGGGTTTGGGTTGGAAGGACCTTAAAGCTCATCTCCTTCCACCCCCTGCCATGGGCAGGGACATCTTCCACCATCCCAGGGTGCTCCAAGCCCTGTCCAGCCTGGCCTTGGACACTTCCAGGGATGGGGCAACCACAGCTTCTCTGGGCACCCTGTGCCAGGGCCTCACCACCCTCACAGGGAGCAATTTCTTCCTAATTTCTAATCTAACCTTACTCTCTTTCAGTTTAAAGTCGTTTCCCTTAGTACTCCTACATCAACTATTTCCCTCAGTTTGGGGATGAATGACTCTCTCTGTCTGCCTCTCAGAATTCACAGGAAGCCCTGTGTTATCCGCAGATAACAGAAACTCGTCCCAGGAACCACTTGCAAAACCTGACTATTTAATCCAACTCCCAGAGGCCACTGGTGTCATTTCTGGAGGTCTGATGCATCAGCCACCATTTTAAGTGTCACACACAAAAGGAAGGCCCAGAGTTGTTAATGAAAATAAAAGACCACAATTTGTTATGCATCACATCTAAAAATTGGAGCCTTTTCAACAGCACAATGCCTCCAGTGCAATCTGGTGATTCACTGGTCTGGTCAAAAGTGAGGGGTTTATTTATTCCTAGAGGGCAATTTGCTGGAGTTCTCACTATTGTCCTGATTCTACCACTGAAGCCACGGATGTCATCACTGACTTCCCACTAATAAATCTGAAATCAGAAGGCTTTTTGGATCATCTACTTTTATTTCCTGTGGAACAATTGTCCAGGGATTTCTCTAACCGGTCCTCCAACAGATTTCTATCCAAAAATTGTACCAGTATCTTTCTATCCTTCCTGTTCAAACACTGTACCAGTATCCTTCATTTAGTTACCCAATAGGATTTTTATTTATGGTTAAATGGTTAAATATGGTTAAATTTGGTTAAATATGGTTAAATTTCTCACTTTTTGTTTTAAAATAGTTAGATAGTGGAAACCTCTTGGAAATTCAGATGATAATACATTTTTGGGTTGTGTTTCCCTGAGGGTGGGAAACATCTTTATCAAAATTAAGGTGTCAACCTGCTGCCATCTATGTGAATAAATTTCCAGTGCAGCCAAAAAAGATCAAAGGTCTTTAACCTGCTTAGTTAAAGATGAGTCTGCTGATGGGCTGGATCATGTTGTAAACTTCACTGATGGTTTTGGCTGGATATCCACTGCCTATAGCAAGGGTTTAAATGCCTGGACTGTATTTGGACGCTTATGTTAGACACACAGATTCTTAAATTGAAGCTGAATACAGCTCTAGGGCTTGCCTCAGTTCAGTAACAGCCTCCTGGTTGCCCTTGTGAGAAATGACACATCTGCAGGTCCACAGGAGAGTCACGACCTTCTGGAGTAGGTGCTGAAGACCAAGTGGGAAAAATATTCTCCCTAAAACATCACTAAAGCCTTGTCTAAACAACTCAGTCCTGGCTTAAACATACGTCAGCTCCAACCTGTCTCTTGGACACCGAGTATGGACGATGAAATATTTGACATCCCACCTTTTCACTCAAGGAGCTGGGGAAGGTTTTTCATAAATGAATATTGCTCAAATACCACTTGATGCCCCATCCCTGGAAGTGTCCAAGGCCAGGTTGGATGAGGCTTGGAGCAACCTGGGATAGTGGAAGGTGTTCCTGCCCAGGGCAGGGGGGTGGCACTGGATGGGATTTAAGATCCTTTCAAACCCAAGCTATTCTGGGATTCCATGATTCAATGAAACAGGAGTTTTTTCTGTCTCCTCTGTAAAGGTCTCTGTCAGCAGAAAGCTGCTGCTGCCCCAAGCAATGGAGATACTGGGGGCTGGACATGGGGCTGTTTCTGCCTCTGATTTTGGTCAGTTTTTAATCTGGTGCACAGAGGTGACTTTTTAAACTAAAATAGAATCGCGCACCCACCTGGACTACTCAGATCATAGGCAGTAATATATTTCCTTGCACTAGAGCAAATGGGAAACTCACGAGCTTCAGAACTGGAGAATAGAAATGGAACTATGTCATTATAATATAATATAGTATATCAAACACTAAGTGATAGTAATATGGTGCTTATTGTGGTTATTTTACATTTGCATTCATGCTGCTTTCTGGACGTGATATTGCATCCTGGGGATATGCCACTTTGTACCCTCTTCATCCATGACATTAAACTTAATGACTAAAACATACCTTAATGTCCAAAAAACCCTGTATCTCCTTGTAAGTAGCCAATTTATGTCCCTGTGTGAGAAAATAATAAAATTATTCCTGCTTTTGAGCCTTTTTCATTTAGTAGTAAGCTATATTTGGTTCATTATTTTTATATTAAACGTGCAGTACAAACACGTTTTCCTCTTCAAGCACCAGAAAAATCTAACATTTAATATTTACGTAAGGTTATAAATTATTTTAGAACTATTTTGTTCTCAGTGCAATTTTATCTTGTACACCCCCCCAAGGAATAATTTAATATTTGACTTGCAGATGTCACTGAAGTCTATATTAAAAAATAAACAAATCCCTAAATTCTGAATCTTTCCTCAGAGAATGTGCTGCAGGAAATGTTTGGTGTAATGCAAAAACATTAGAGATTGCATACTGAGTCACTTCTTGGATATAAAACATCCTCCTTCTCATTCTAGTTCTCCAGGGTTTAATTTTTTAACATAATTTGAAAAGCTTAAGGGTGTAATAAACAGTTTACAACATTATATGCTCTCAAATTCTAGAAGGGAATTTCTGATAATAAATTCAACCTGCAGATATACCTGAAAGCGATAAAAACAGGTACAACAGGTGAGAAGATTATGGAAAAGAGAAAAATAACAGGAGGGCTTTTTTTCCCTTCCCTTTCAGCTCATTGATTCTCAGTATTTAATTTTTTTTTTTTTTTAAATCAACCAAAGAGAATTTGATCTTGGGAGCTGTCAGAAGTACTGTCATGTACTGTATGAAACAATAACATATACAGAGAGAGAATGACTATTAGGTTCTTCTAAATCCTTTAAGTGAAATAATTGAGGTCAGAATACATTTCCAAACATTCTTGCTGAACTTCTTAATATATTTTCCCCTCATTGTTCAAAGATGACAAATGGAAAATGGAATATGGAAGAGGCCAGTGGAGGTCATGCAAGCCCCAAGTACTTTATACCTGTTGTTTGTCAGATTTCTTCCATTTCCATGTCTGCATTACACTATAATTCAATTTTGATGAGGCTTTTGTTTGCTACATCTGCCTGACCTGTGAATAAGAAATTCAGCATTTGCTTATGCTTGGAAATTTTATCTTTTCTCTGTCTTTGAAGCTTAGCATTAACCAAAAATCACCCGGCTCTCATATATTGCAATAAGTTGCGATTTTGATACTTGGGGTTCTGTTTTAGGTCCGGTATTTAGTACAGTTATTACAAGAGAAGGAGTTTAATGTCATGGTTTGACCAAAATCTAGCTTTGATTGCAAAACTTTTCCTGCCCTTGCAGCTACTCAGAAGCACTTTTCGTAGCCTGGGGAACAGGAGCCAAACTCTCCTCTCTGAGCTGTGGGGCCGTGATCCCGGGTGAAAACCCCACCTGAGAGCTTCCTTCCGCCCCCTCATCCACGAGTCCACCACCCTATCAGATAGCAAACATGCAATAAAGAACTCACATTTCAAAGACAGAGGCTTGCAAAGTCTCTCAAAGTAATTTCCACCCACTTTGGAAAGTGTCATTGATTTGCTTTGTTTTTTTTATCACAGTAGCATAACTGAGATATTCTAAAATTATCTGATCCTTTGATTATTTCCACCCCCACTCACCCCCCAAATATGTTTAGATAGGATTTATTGTCCTTGAAAATCCCACCCAGGAAGACAAACTAAGAATAACAATAAGCCAGGGACAGGCAGCTGTTAATGCTGAGCCAGGAGGACTTATGTCATTGGAGAGGAACTAAGGAAAGGAGCAAAAATCAATCGATCTAAGCAATTTTCCAAGAAAATCTTACTTTAAAATTAGGGTGGGGAAATAATATTGCTGCTGAATGTACTTTTGCCTCTTAAAACAGATGAATAAAACACTTCTTGATAATTCTTAACTTCTTAATCACAACAACACTGAGATTTTAAACTACTCCTGCTAAGATTTTAAAAGACAAATAAATATTTATTCCATTTTGAAACTTGTACTAGTCAAATAAAGCTCTGTTTTAGGGCTGGAACTCCTAACTAATCATGGGAGGTATATTCTCAAAGGCTCTGAGATTTATCTTAATTAATAAAACATACATATTTTACCTTTTTACTCCTTTTACTCTGTCTTAGTAAAAAAGGGGTCAATGACAATATTTGGGATGTTTTATGACGTAAATCTAATGCAGTCAAATCTTTACCCAGATTTGGGTTGGCTTTTGTGAAAGTCCCTATTGATTACATTCCGTTATATTTTACTTCAGAACTTCAATGCAGGAGAGAACACAGATGCTGATATTCCTGCCACTGAAAATGGAGCTTTTAAAAACAGCTAGTCTAAAATTCTTTCCTCTTAGTGATGTACAATATCGTGGAGCCCCACATTGTTGCTTCCATAGCTGCACTCTAAGTACATGAAATTGTCTAATCTAAAACAACATTTTAAAAAATTCAGACACATTTGGAAAAGTATTTTCATAAGTGCTTCTTCAGGTAAGATAGTCTTAATTAGCACAGAAACATGTTCTGTTTTGACATTTAAGCTTCCCTAGTATTTTGTCTTCTGACTCTCCCACTTAACATCTGTGTAGTGAATTTGTGATGGCTCTACCCCCTTTTACTGAACTAAGGTCAGAATTATTCTGGTATCAGTGACTGTGAAAGACTGAATTTGGTCCTTAATGAGAAAATCAATTAAAAATAGTTTTCTCAATCAGAGACCTGTTCTGAGTTACACCACTGTGCATCTTCACAGGCAGGATTTCCCCTGGTACATTAAAACACCTTGAGGGACCTTCCACAGAATCCCAGAGTGGCTGGGGTTGGGATGGACCTCTGGAGATCATCCAGTCCAACCTCCCTGCTAACACAGGCTCACCTGGAGCAGGTGGCACAGGATCACATCCCTGTGGATTTAAAATACCTCCAGAGAAGGAGATATTTCCTCTTCCTGAAAATTACTTCTTCAAACAAGGAATCTCAAGAGTGTGGGAAGAATTGCATAAGAAATTGTGCACCACAGAGCTGTACAGTGAAGTCCACCTGAAAGGAAATACTTCTGATCATCTTTGCTCTTACCAAGCATAGACACACCAAAGGAAAAAAAAAAAAAGTATTAGTAATTTATATGCAGAAACAACCCACTAGATGTAAGTGAAGATGATAGTAAAACTCATTGAGTACAAAACCAGCAGTCTTTTCACCTTTGCTGTGAAAGATAGATGTTCCTAATTTTCCACCTGTGTGGGTTTGTAATGGGATTTACTCAGTGACCTGAGGGGAGAGCAACTGAGGGGAGAACCCTGTACCTCAGACTGCCTTTTCATTGTGTTACTCCAATGCCTTGGGCAGGCTCTGGTTGGGAAGGAGTTAATTTTCTTCACAGTAGCTGCTCTGAGACTGTGTTTCAGATGTGTGCTGAAATTGTTGTCAGAATGTCAGGCAAGCACTAATTTTAACCAAATAATGCCTTCATCTGGAAATGCATCATTGCTTCCCCAAGACAGACAATGTTCCTGAAAGGAATCTGCCCAGCAGGATTAGAAAATGGACAGAGGGAGCTAGTGTTTTGAAAAGAAAGTGGATATATTTACTCACAGGAGCCTTTCAGTGTTCAGGGAGTGCAGACTTGGCACTGTCCTTGCTGGTCCTGTGGAAGGTGTCCCTGCATGTGACAAGGGTTGGAATGAGAGGGTCTTTAAGGCCCCTTCCAACCCAAATCATTCTGTGATTCTTAGGTACCTCTGAAGGCACTGAGGCCACTAAAAAAGGCTATGGTGGAACAGTTGCACCTCAAATCAGCTGTGACTGTGGATAAATCCACAGGTGTGGAGAGACTGAGGCCCACAGGCATTTTTAATCAGCACTTTTAATCTTGAAGACCGCCCTGCAGAAGATTGCTGGAATGACAATATAAATGGCTTTGTTTTCCTTCTCTGCACCGGAGCAGGGGCACTGGTGGCCATTAGTTTTGTCACTAAGGCAACTACAGGCAGGGAGGGACGGGGGGAGAAGGGTTTTACAGAGCAATTTTCCTATGGCAGCTCTGCAGCAGCTTCCCTAACACACAAATCCTCCCTTTCCTCGGAGCACAGGAATGCCTGGTTTGCTGCATGTGAAATTATTTAGCCCTGCAATATTAAAAGAGCAGACAAGGGCTGTGGGAGATAAATAGGGGTGAAGCTCTTGCTGCAGTGTGGTCTGTGCTCTGTTTCTCAGTCAGGCATGTGTTTCATGAACAAAAATCAGTTTAAAGCAAGGCAAGATGCCTCCCTCCCACCTCCCCCGCCCACGCCCCCAACATAACACAAACCAGAAGCTCTACAACATGCCAGAATGAGGGAATCAATTACATCTCTGTCTCTTAGGAAGAAGCAGAGCCTGTAATGCAGATGTTTTTACAGCTGGGAGTACTGCTGATGATTTAATGGTTTGGGATAATTGATCCCTAGCATAGATATTTTTACAGATGAAGGGGGAGGGGGGAAGGGTTTGGGGAGGGGGAAAAGGGAAGAGAGTGATAAATGTTTGCAAAAAAGGATGTGAGCTACCGTTAAATGCATTTCTCTTTGACAAGACATGGCACTTAAAAATAATATTTAACAGAGACAGTTTGGAGAGAGACGTAGCACAAAAAACAGCAGCAACTCCAGCTCTTGCTGAGTCCTCACTGCCTCTGGAGCTGCTGCTGTATCCTGTATGCACAGTGCTTCCCTTTTTGCATAAATCCTTTGCTCTGCTCACAGCAAGTGACCAAAGGAGAGTCGAGAATAGACTGGGACACAATTCACAGCTTTGTTTACCACTCTGGTAAGTAGTTCTCCCCTCTAACTGCATTATCCATGCTGTCAGAGGATCAGGTTTGCTGCTGATGGCTTTGGTGTGGCATCAAGTCCTGACACTTCTTGCCCCCATTATCTCATAATGAGGCAGCCAGCAGCTAGCCTTGGTATTTGGGAGGTCAGTGTAGATTATTTATCTATCAAGATCATATTAGAGTCCAGCTTAAACAAGCAAATCCCAGTCCCAGGTCACCAGCACATCATTTTCTTTCTGCTACATACAGGATGTTTAGGACTGACCTTAGTGACAGTAAAAAACCCCAGCTGATCATTTATTATTATCCCTGTCAGCCTTAACAGGTGAAATAGTTCTCAGGGCTAAATAACTAGAGGAGGAGTGAGACAGTGAAATATTCCGCCTTCAGGATTACTTGAAGCACAATGAGTGGGAATTCCATATCTAAACTGAAGTGTCACTACTAAAAGAAGTGCCCCAGGTGATCTCAAGTGGAATTCCAGCTGCCCCAGCAGCAAGGAACTGTAGGTTCCACAGGTGCACCTACAAGGTCAATACAGTTCTTTGGGTGATGCCACAAGCCTCATTGTTTGGCAACGGGTGTCTCATGGGTGGATTCCAAATTGGAATAAATAAATACCAGAAGCACTATTCCTGTAGTGATCAGTTAGTCACAGTGGTTCTGTGTAGCCTCAAAGTCCAGGTTTACAGCTTTCCCAAATTATTAGATTGGGTAGCTGGTGGATTTAATTGATTATACATAAAAGTAGTAATTGTTGCTGTCATAATTGATGTGTGATAAAAAATAAAAATAGATTTAGTCTTTCCTCCTGTCCCTGCACAGTTATGACTTTGGAAATTAATCTGGTATAATCACTTTTTATTTTTAAATCTATCTTGACACATGTACTTACTCATATCCTCAGAATTACTTGGCATGGATGTTTCTTTGCTAATGATGTCAAACCCAGAGTAACTTCTACCAAAATACATTATCTAATTTTGGATAGTGTTCAGAAAAGTGTAGGTTATTTTAAACACAAAGAGACTAAAATTTGCTTGTAGAGTCTGTGGGTGAGATTCACAGGTAGTGTAAATATTCCCAAAGATCTCACCTGCATTCAAGGGCATTTTTCAGATTTATTCCTACTGAGGTGTGGGGTCAGGAAACCTGATATTTTCTACTGTTGCTAAAAACATCTCCAGGGCAGAAATTCAGGTGTTGCTGATATCATTTTTTCAGAACTTGTGTAGATGTGTGTGTGTGGAGATGATTCCTGTAAACACTGTCCAAACTTGTCAGCTCTGTACAAACACAGTGGCCTAGTGATGCTCTCGTCTGCATCTTCCTCTCTCTTGTCTGAAAGAGAAGGGAAGAAACCCCAGATGGTTTAAATTGAAACAGGCATGCTTTTTGATAACCCTAAATCATGGAAAGGGAATGTGGTGTGGACCAAGATGGTCACCTTCTCCACGAGCAATTAATTGCTTAATTTGTCTTTATCGTCTGAAGAAGGTAAGAAAAATTTTCTTTGAGTTAGAGTTGAGGTAAAGCCTTTTCATAGAGTCTGAACGCTCATATGTCCAAAAGGTTTCAGGAGAGATCAAAATAAACATTTAACTCCGAAAACCTCTTTCTTGTATCAGTTGGTATCACAAAAAAGTCAAAACCTTTCCCTAAAATCTTCACCAAACTTTTTTTCGCCACAGACAGAATATGGAAAAACAAATGATAGAAGTTTTGAGAGCTCATATGTCAGTTCAGCTGTCAAGTCAGCTGATGGTTTCAGGCCACTGACTTCAGCTGAAATTTGTTAGAATATTGTGTGTCAGTCCATTTTTTAATCATGGAGAAATATAATCAGGACTTTTACTCATGATAAATTTAAACCATTTGATCAATGCCACAACTTTAAAAGACTGTATTGTAAATGCATTCTTAGCAGAAAAGAATACTGATTCTGGTAAATGCTGCTTATCTGGGGTTAGGGTTTTTTTAGAATTTTTTTTGAGTAAACCAGCAACAGACTTCCAGAGACTCCTTGTTCCTCAAGGAAGATAAAACAAATGGTCATCAGATTACCTTAAATATAGAGGGAGTCTTTGTAGGAGGCAGTGTTAGAATCCAGCAGTTTCTGTCCTTGGGTTGTTTCCTGTGTGGAGCAGAGAATTACACAGCAGTGATAGAAAGATTGCAGCTGGACCTGTGTGAATGATCATCCCCAGATAGAGCACATCAGTGTGTTCCATCTGATCTCCTTCCAGCAAGCTGATGGAATAACAACAACCTACAAACACATCCTGGCAGATATCAGCCTACCAGAAGGTTAACATTCCCTGGAAATGTAAAGCAGCTGTTTCATAAGGGAAAAGTTTTACATCTGCCCTACCCTGCTCTCAGCTCTGGAAGGGAATGCTGTGACAGAGAATAAGTGGGTAGGAAATACAGATTTCTTGGAAAGATCTGCGTTTTAAATGATTGTTTCTTTGGCTCATGTTAAACCAACCATAACATTTGCACCTTGAGGAGTGAGCACCAGCCATGGGTTGAGTTTGATGCAAGGTCCCTTCACAGCCTTATCTCCGTGCTTTATCATTCCAAACACCTTCTCAGGATCTCAGCTGAGCACATTATTTTGTCACAGCACACTGCTATTGCAACAGGTTTACTTTAGAAGAAAATGAATCATGCCTTGAATATTGACTGTGTGGACTTGATGTGCATCGACTACAAGGGAGTGTGGGCTGAGTGAGTAATGTAAATGTCTGCATTTAACCAGCACTGCTTTGGGAGAGATGACATTAAGTGCTTGGCCCTACCCTGAGCTGCCAAAAAGCCACAGCAACATAAGATTGCAGAAGGCTGAAAGGCAGATCAAGTACTTTGGTGTCAAGGGCGGAGGCTCCTGAGAAATACTTGTTCCCAGTGTTTTCCATTGCTGTTCCTTTACATGATCCTATAAGACAAAAGGGAGTGAGTCTCACAGATGGAAAGGAGGAGGATGCTGGAGGTGGATGTGGGCAGATTTGTTGAATATTTTGAGATGCTATAAAAAAGGCTTCTGCAAAAAGCCTACAACTACCCAGCAATGGTCCTGTGGTGAAGTACATGCCACTTGCGATCAGGGTAACTGAGCATGTGGAAAGACTGGATTGGGGCTACTGAAATTTATATAAAATATATGTGATAGTGAGGCAACAATTCCATTACATTTCATGCAGAGATTTTAGTCTTCTTTTCAAGAATTTCTGTGTGCAGTTTAAGCAAGGGTTTATAAATAACTCGTGGTTTGGTTTGGATTTGCAACAGCGTAGAAATACACTGCAGTGGTTTAAGTTAGAAAACTGTGAACCTAAAAGTATTTCAATGAACTTAATAGTGGATTAAATATAAGGCAATTGAGAGCATGCACTCACCCAAACCTCCTCCATGTCAACATGAAAGAGGAAAGGAATGGTAAAAAAAATCCATGGGGTTTTGTTGAGAGAGGAAAATCTGCAATGGAGCTCTTGTGATGAAGGCTGTATCCCAGAATATTAGGCAAACAATAAGTTTAACCAAATAATCCTTCCATCAGATTTGGGTTTATTTCCCCAAGACAGACCATGTTCCAAAAAGGAATCTG
This sequence comes from Atrichornis clamosus, assembly GCA_013400975.1. Taxonomy (NCBI): domain Eukaryota; kingdom Metazoa; phylum Chordata; class Aves; order Passeriformes; family Menuridae; genus Atrichornis; species Atrichornis clamosus. The sequence continues at coordinate 171,059 of WBMZ01006153.1, forward strand.
CTCAGGAGGGTTAGAAAATGGACAGCAGGAATCTGAGTGGTTTTGAGATGTGGATATATTTACTCCCAGGAAATTTTCAGTGCTCAGGGAGTGCAGCAGTCTCTTTACACTGCCTTTTTTGTTCTAGTGGAAGGTGTTCCTGCCTTCCAGGAGGTTGGACTGAGATAATCTTTAAAGCCCCTTCCCACCCAAACCATTGTGGGATTTACCCAGACATTTACCTCCTTCATCTTTCTCATCCCCAGGAGCAACAACTCCAAGGTCACAGCGATTTATCTTACTCTCTTCTTCTTTCTCATGCTTCCAAGTCCTCTTTCTTTTCTTAAATCATTGTTTCCTTTTTCATGGACGTGGAAAAGTTTGGGACAGCATTACCATTTCGTCTGTTTTCCAGTAATGAGGTTTGGCCAAGGAGCAATCCAGTCTGTGGTTGCTGGGATCTTTCTCAGCTGTTTTGTGGAGGAAAAACAGCAACAAAAGCATGGAAAGAAACCAGTACACTGGCATCTTCAAGTAAACAGGGATAACATGCTACTTTTCTCCCAGTGCATTAACATAAATTGCTCCCAGGTTTTGGTGGACTTGCAAACAAGCTGCTTTTTCTTTGAAAGGAAGATTTAATGACTGTGAACAGAACCGAGGGTGGCAGCATCAGAGACGCTGTATTTGGCTTTAAATGCTGTGTTTGGGAGAGATTTAACATTCCTAGAATCAAAGAATCATGAAAGAGTTTGGGTTGAAAGAGACCTTTAAAGGTGACCTAGTCCAAGCCTCCTCAGGGTGACTCAGAGCCCTGACCAACCTGGCCTTGAGTGTTTCCAGGGACGGAGCATCCACCACCTCTCTGGGCAACCTGTGCCAGTGTTTTTCCACCCTCACTGTAAAAAACTTCCTCCATATACCTAATTTTAATCTCCCCTCTATTATTTTAAAACTATTACACATTGTTCTAGTAAAGAGATCCTGCTAAAAAGTAAATTTCTATATTTCTTATAGACCCTGCTAAGCGAATCAACAGGAACTGCAAATGTTGCTGTAGCTGCTGTGGAACTGCATTCCCTTGTCTGGCTTGTCAGGGATATAACTCCTAGTGGTACTTTAAAATCATCCTTAAGAAAATTAGTTACTTTAAGAGACTTTATCCCAGTGGCCAGTCCAGGAATGCCATATAAGACACCACTGAAGTACAGCATCTAATTAGGACTTATGGCATAAATATATGACCACTCCCCCACCACTTCCCACTGAAGGGTGAACGCAAGCTGCCCGTTCCTTTCTGGTGCCCCATCATCTCCTCTCCTGAGGATGTCAAACTAAAGAGAAGGAGGAAAAACCCCATTCCATCTTCCATTGTGTCTGAAGCCTGGAACATCAATTCAGAACTAAATACTTTCTGAAAATCATGCTGAATGACATCAGTAGCAGGTTTGTGATAAAGGGAGGAAAATGTATTTTGATAGTAAATAAAATTTTGGAATAAAATTTCAGAATTAATTATTTCTGTCCCATTCCTTTTCAGTAAGTTCCGCTTTGATTTCAGAGTGCCACATTCTCAGCTTATTGCTAATTGTGTCCTTCTTTTCAGCCTTTCTTTGCCTGCTCTGTTTCTTTCAGAGTGTATCGCTTCAGCAGTGGCAGCTCCCAGCCAAAGACCCTCACCTGGTTGTTTCTACCAATCCATGTTCTAAAACCACCATTCGTACAGTTAATAAGGAGGGCAGTGAAATCTCCTTGTAACATTTTGCTACAGTTAGGTGCCTGTCCCATCAGAGTATTGCCTTAAAGGGCAGAACCATCTTTTCCTTGTTAGAAAGTGGAATTCCAGGCCATGGGGGTGTGTGCCCTGGAACCCAGAGGGGGATTCCCGAGGCTCCCAGGGGGCTGCTCCTGCCGTGCCTCCCAGGGAGCTGTGCAGGGCCAGGTGACAAGGCCCAGGAGCTGGGTGGGCTCCCAGGGCAGACAGCACAGGCTGCCTGGCTGCACATTTTCAAGCCCCTTCCCAGCAAGAAGCAGAGGGCAGAGGAAAAGGGAGGCGGGGAGCTGACACAATCATGGAATGACTTTGGACAGAAGGCACCCTGCCCGTGTGGTACCATCCCGTGAGGGAGACAGGCCTCTGCCTGTATTAAGGCGCAAATGAGACCATATGAGAACAACGTAGGGATTTGATTGACACTGATTTTATTGAGCAAGAAATGGGAGGTAGAGAGATAGAAAGAAATAGGAAAGAGGTCTCAGAGAGAGAGAGACAGAGAGAGAGAGAGAGAGGGCAGAAGAGAATCAGATGGAACCAGAGGATCTTTAAGGTCCTTGCTAAGCCAAACCATTCTGTGATTTTAGACAACGTGTGGATGTGTATTTAACTTGACATTATTATTATTATTATAATCTTTGTTTTTATTACGACCTTTGTTATTTACTACCACTACTATTTTTTCTTCATATTATTTTCCTTATTCTTGTTTTGTTTTTCTACTATTATTACTACTATGTCTTTTTCTTTTTATTATTCTTGTTCTTGTGCTTGTGCTTCTAATTCAACTTATTCTTTTTCTTATTCTCCTTGTTATTTTCTACTGCTACTACAATTTCTTCTTGTTTATCTTATACTTCTTGTTCTTATGATTCTTTCTCCTATTCCTTTCTACCACTACTACTTTTTTTTTCTATTATTCTTAACCTGGTTTGTCTTATTCTATTTATTCTTTTTCTTATTCTTCTT